>KQ990613.1:44925-90874 GCA_001598015.1 Dorcoceras hygrometricum | reverse complement strand
CTCAGAACATCACAATGTTCCCTACCAATGAAACATGGTACTTTGCATCGCAGATACTAGTCTCGAACTCGGGCGGCCTTATCCTGATTTTGACGGCCCAATCGACTAGGAACATGTTCAGAATACACAGCGACTATTAGATGTGTTTCATGATAGCCGTCTACCCACTATCACATCTAACATACGCTTTAGTGCATTCTAGGTCTTTACTCAACGCAATTGTAAATCATTACACACATAATGAAAGTAAAGAATGCCATATAAGTAAATGCGTATATCATATATAAAGACTGTTTGTACAAGAGTCTATAAACACGCCACGCCACAAGTTGGCTAGTTGGGCATCTACTCTAACAGAACTGTCACGAGATGCGCGAGTTCCGTGCGGATGCCAAGCTTCTCGTTGTGCTGCCACACGCCACAAGTTGGCTAGTTGGGCATCTACTCTAACAGAACTGTCACGAGATGCGCGAGTTCCGTGCGGATGCCAAGCTTCTATTTTCGTTGTGCTGTAAGATCACCTGGAGCAAGGCTCGGTGACAAGAACATGGGATGAGATAGGAGAATGAAAATATGAGCTTTTATCTGTTTAGTGGTTCTTCATATATAATTAACTCAGTAGCACATTGTTATTTGAAACAATGTTTTAAGTGCTTTGATTTTTTTTAACTTTTTGTTATGCGGAATTCCAGCTGATGCATAAAATCTGTTTTTTAAATTATTTGAGCTTATGTTATAAAAGACGGGGAGAGTGGCGTCTTTGTCTTTATTAATTTGAGCTATCTGTTTTTGCATCAGTTTCAATCGTGTTTTTCAAAATCATAGTATACTGTTGCATACGGTTCTTCCCAAAATGCTTTTCTATTTCAAAATCAAAAATCCTGCTGTCACGTTGTTTTTGCTGTGACAGTGTAGGGAGAGATTTGATTTAAAAATAGGGAAGACCAGCTTTCGATCTCTTTTTATTCCCACAAAAAGGGAGAGAATTGTTAGAACATGCATTTGTTATTTAAAGTTCTGTGTAAATCAAAAAGGGAGAGATTGATGGATCTGTGTCAACAGATCCAGATTGAATTTTGAATTACACAAAACTTATTATTGTGTTTCTAACAAATCTACGAAGTGTGCAGATATCAGCAGGAAGAAGTTTATTGCGCAAAGAAGATGAGCAGTAGAAGTTTGTCCAGTCGATGGTTTACATGATAAAGTTCACAGCTGGTTTGATTCATCATTTAGATGGCAGCTGGATTAGCAATGGAGACGTCCAAAGTTGAGTCAGTTGTTCGTAATCAGGCGGAGGCCATATTAGACCAGCAGATGTGATATTTGCTAAGAGAGCGTGAACCTACTGGAACAGAATCTGTGAAGTCTGCTGGAGATATGTCAAAGAAGAAGATGAACAGTAGAAGTCTGGAATCAGTAGCGCAAAGAAAGAAGAAATCAGCTGTAGGATTGAAGCGAAGAGAAATCTGGATTCAGCAATGATGACGTCAGCATGTCTACCGGAAGAAGCTGTGAGCAGCAACGATGTTGTCAGCATTGCTGATTGAAAGAAATCAAGAATCAGCAGTTGACAAGAAGCGCAAGATCTGGAATCAGCGATGATGACATCAGCAGTGATGTCATCACAATCAGCAGTTATGAAGAGAAGCGCAAGAGCTGGATCAGCGATGATGAAGTCAGCAGTGACGTCAGCAATCAGCAGAGAGCTACAGTGCAACCAGTTGATACTTGAAGTTAGCGATAGCAAAATGATGTCGTTTGGATTAATAGATACGACAGCTTTTTGCCTTCGCGCTAAGATTCAGCAGATGCTCTTTGCGATGGCAATAACCAGCAGGAAGCTAAAGTACATCCAGTCGAGAGCTACAACGTTTTATTTAACCAGTCGAGGATGCATAGCAAACGATGTCGTTTGAATAAGTTGATACGACAGCGTTGATCTAACCAGTTGTTGGGAAATCAAGTCGCAAGCATTTCACGACCAACGTCTGGACAACCAGCTGTTGATATGCATCCAGTCGCAAGATGATGTACCAGTCGCAAGCTACAGTGCACCCAGTCGCAAGCTACAGTGCACCCAGTCGCAGGCTACAGTGTTTTACATATCCAGTCGCAGGAAATCCAGGCGCAGGAAAAGCAGTCGTAATGAAGAGTTACAACCAGTGGCAAAAATTGAAGTCTGGAACCAGCAGCGAAGCAGTTGACAAATTATGAAGAGTACCAAAGCTAGATGTCAACTGCTGAGCTCATTTCAAATGTTGAAGACGACAAAAAGCCTGAAAAAGAAAGGACACAAAGGACAATCCCTGTCGGTACTTTACAGAACACATTTGAACGGGAAGAATTTGTGTCCAACAGTTTGAATTGGAACAAAGGCTTATATACGAAGGCAACGCCATTGAAGAAAAGAGACTGTTGGTTGGAGATGACTGTGCGATAATACAGTGCACCAACAGAGGGAAGATAAACCTGAGGCGAAGCTGTCAACTATCATACTAGAGAAAGCTTAATTGCAGTTGACAGCTGAGCTAGTATTAGCTTGTGTAGAGCATTTTCCTAGTGTGTGAGAAACAGAGAGTTGAGCGCTTCATTGTAAAAATCTCACACACAGATATTCATTCACATTCATTAGTGAATGAATCTCAAAACCAATTCACAATCAGTTACCGTCCAAGCACGATGACGTTAAACTCTGTGTTTGTAGCCTTTCTCACATAGGCGTAAAACAAGTGATTGAGTGAACAGCCGAGGGCTGGTAGAGTCTAGGAGTTCTCGCAGCTGCTGGTTGCGGGATTGGGTCTGTACACGTTGTATAGATCAAATCTTCTAGTGGAGCCTTCCGAGGTGGAAGAAGGGGAGACGTAGGACATTGAAGTCCGAACTTCCATAAACAAATATGCTGAGTATTGTATTCTGTTATTCATTCCGCATACGCATTTATTTTAGCACACACGCATTCACAGTTAGCACAACATAAATCTGTTTGTGTTGTTTTAAAATATAAGGATTCAGTTCTGGTGTCTTCCGAATGATTTTAATTCATACCAGATCTGTCTTCGGTGCTCTGTGTTTTCTAAATGTTCAAGAACCAGAGGTATTGCACCTCATCCTTATGATAAGAAGCGCGCAAATTATTTTTTTTAATACTCTATTTAAGCAGCGCTGCTAAGTTCCTTTCTTTAAAATCGGGACCAACAGAATCTACCACAGATACAGACATCAAACATGATGTCTGGTCTACTAGCAGTTAAGTAAACCAGGGAGCCTATAATACCACGATATAAATATACCTCAATGGTAGGTCCATCTTCGCCTTTGTCTAGCTTCATTGAGGAGCTCATAGGGGTCGCAGCTGCTGAACAGTTGTCCATGCCAAATTTCTTCAGCAGTTCTTTCGTATATTTTTCTTGATAAATTAAAATCCCTTTGTCAAGCTGTCTCACTTGAAGTCCTAGAAAGAACGTCAGCTCTCCCATCATGCTCATCTCAAACTTATCATGCATCAAATTAGAAAATTTCTGGCACAATTTGGGGTTAGTTGACCCAAATATAATATCGTCTACATAAATTTGCACTAACAGGACATGATCAGATTTCACAAATTTAAATAGTGTCTTATCAACTGTACCTATAGTGAAATTATGCTCAATAAGAAACTTAGACAGTGTATCATACCAAGCTCTGGGTGCTTGCTTCAACCCATATAATGCTTTATCCAATTTGTAAACGTGATTTGAATATGTATGATCAACGAAGCCAGGAGGTTGTGCAACATACACTTCCTCTGTTAAGATGCCATTAAGAAATGCACTCTTAACATCCATTTGAAAAACCTTAAAGTCTTTATATGCAGCATATGCTAAGAACATGCGAATGGCTTCTAATCGAGCTACAGGTGCAAAGGTTTCATCGAAATCTATACCTTCCATTTGCCTAAAGCCCTGAGAAACTAGTCTAGCTTTGTTTCTTGTTACTACTCCATCTTCATTCAGTTTGTTCCTAAAGACCAATCTAGTTCTTATCACTGAATGGTTAGAAGGTCTGGGTACAAGTTTCCAAACATTATTTTGCTTAAACTGATTTAGTTCTTCTTGCATAGCATCTATCCAGCATGGGTCAGCTAAGGCTTCATCTATCTGCTTAGGTTCTATATGCGAAATGAATGCTGAATCAAAATGATCATGAATAGCTGGCCTCGTGTGCGAACAGGAGAGTTAATGTTACCTATGACCTGCTCGGGTGGATTATTTCTATTCCACCGAAGATAAGATCCTATTGGATTTGCTTCTTGTTCTTCTTGGATTTCTGGCTGGATGGTCGCATCTGATTGTTTGATGTCAATTGATAAGATCCTTGTTCCAGATTTGATCCAGATAACAGTTGAGATGTTCTCGCATTTTGTGCGTCAGATGTTGATTGATGAACTATGGGATCTGTTTGTACAACATCTTGATCATTGGTAGCTTGAGCTCCAGCAGCTGGTACATTTGATGAGTTCTGATCCTGCCCCTGGTCAATGTTAGTCAAATCAGCAACCACCGCTGATTGCTTCTCGGCTGAGTATCTTTGTTGTGGCACGTCATCATCTGAGTCATCAAGCCTGGATGATTCTAGACGTGTGCACAAATCGTTGAGGCTCGCAGCTGAGTTGGATCTGAAGCTTGTCTCATTAAAGACAATGTGTGCTGATTCTTCAACTGTCAGACTTCGATTGTTGAATACTCGATATGCTTTGCTAACAGCAGAATAACCTAGGAAGATACCTGCATCAGATTTTGCATCAAACGCTGTTAGGTGCTTTTTACCATTATTATGAATGAATCATCTGAACCAAACACCCTGAAATATGAAATATCAGGTCTCTTGCCATTCCAGATCTCATAAGGGGTTTTGTCGTGCAACTTGTTAATCATAGATCTGTTTTGAGTATAGCAGGCTGTATTAACTGATTCTGTCCAGAATTTTTGAGAGATGCCGGAATAAGCAATCATAGATCTAGCAGCTTCTTTTAAAGTACGATTTCTCCTCTCAACTAGCCCGTTCTGTTGAGGAGTTCTACCTGCAGAAAGCTCATGCTTTATCCCTATGTCATCCAGATACGAAGATAATTTTTTATTTAAAAACTCGGTACCACGATCACTTCTTGTCCGATTGACTGTACAAGATCTGTCATTTTTTAAACGTTTTAAAAGCTGAATCAGTTGGCCAGCGGTATCCTATTTTGATTTTAAAAACAGCACCCAAGTGAATTTTGTAAAATCATCAACAACAACTAGGGTGTAGTTCGTTCCCCCTAATCTTGTTACGTGAATAGGAACAAAAAGATCCATATGTAAAAGCTCTAAGCTTCGGGAATAATGTTTACCGCCTTTCTTTTTAAAAGTGGAATGGATTTGTTTACCAAGCTGACATGCGGAACAGATCTTGTCTTTAGAAAAATTAATTTTAGCCATACCAGAAACCAGTTCATGCTGACTCAATTTGGCAAGCGTTTTACATTTCAGATGATTCATTCGCTGATGCCACAGCCAACTCTTGGAAGAGTCAGCTGCAAGGTAGATCTGTTCAGATCCCATTTGTTCTGACCAATTGATAATGTAGGTATTCCCCGATACAGTCAGGCCATTTGGACTCTGAACTGTGCATGTGTGTTGTTGAAAGTTAACTATGTAACCCTTATCACATATCTGACTTATGCTAATCAAATTATAGCGCAAATTGTCAACGACTAAGGCATCAGATATTGAAATGTTACCGTGGGTAAGCTTACCCTTAACCACAGTGTTACCATGTGAGTTATCACCAAAAACGATCTTCGCTCCTTTGTGAGGAATCACATCTGTTAGTAGCTGTCAGGCCTCGTGCTCATATCAGAGATAAAACATACAAACACATGCGGAAGCTATCAAAAAGTGGGTAAAATTTTTGCATTTTGGCCTGACGGTTTTTAAACGAAATAATTTAAAAAAATGCCATACTCAAAATATATCCCAGTTCATAAAAACAACCAATAATATAGCATACAACAACCATGGCATGTATCAGACTCCAACTACTGGATACAATAACGAAGCGCAGGGCATCCCTCTGGCCAACTGATACATATATATATAAATATGCTATACGCAACTGGGACACGCTAACCACCTTCTAGGGCACCACCAGCTGGGTTAAAACCACGACTAGCCGTAAAACCTGGGTTCCCTGAAAAAAACACAAACAAGGAAACAAACCTGTCACTCCATCCAAATACCAGATGCATCAAACAACTCAACCTACCGTTGCCTCGCCCATGAATTGTGTTAGTTAACCACTCGGCGCATGGTGGCTAACAAATCCCAGCAGGGAGATGAGAGTACGGTATTGCCGCTCGCCCTCTCATCCTGGTAAGAAACAACAGCAATACAACCGAATACAAACGATGTCTGCAATAGAAATATGAATGCAATATGGGAAATGCATGTATGCATAAACATAACAGCTAAACAACAAAAGCAATCACATATGCACACAACAACATCCACGGCAATGCACCACAGCCATCTAGCATTCAATCTCATGCCAATTCCAAGCTACATCAAGCTCAAATCCGTACCTTATACTTCTGTGTAATAATTACCACAACAAAGGTCCCGAGAAAGCTGAACAACAACCTGTCAAAGCACACAGGGGCATAAATCATCGGTACTCAAATACACAGAAAGTACTGTCGGGAGTTACAACACAACCAGCGATCAGGGAGCTTAAATCAACTTACTAAAGCTAAGATCTTACAACAATTTAAAGCTACCTGCTCACAGCGAACACACGGCCAAGACGGTAACTTCGCGACCTCGCTCTAGCTAACAACAGCCTCCAAATATGGTAGAGCTTCGCAAGAGGAGTCCAACGCTACCTCTCACAAGCAAAACAACCACCGAGAACGATGGTAATTGCCGGAGAAAAGCTACGGTGAACAGTAGCCTAGGGTTCGAAAAACAGATAACGAATGTCGGGGATATATTCTAAGTATGGGATCTGGTGCTTGAAATCGAAGACCAAGTCTTCCTTAAATAAATCTCGCAACTGCTGAAATCTGATTTAAAAGTCCAACCGACAAAACCAAGCAGGCAAACAAACCATCGGCTGGTCGAACCCCGCAAGAATAATCCCAAACACACAAAACGACATCGTAGGACACTACCTATGACTGGTTCTCAACCAAAAGCTGGACAACCAGACGACTGGTTTAAACATCACGGGAATTCCAGCGTTGCAACTAATCAAAACGGCGTCGCACCGCTGACGTCATCAAATCTGGTCGATAACTCTCGCGCAATACCAGTTGCAAGCTACAGGAAACCAGACGCGAGCTACAGTAGAGTTGACCATCGTTGACGTCTGGAAATCGAATATGCTCATGGACTGGTTCCTTAGCGCTAGCCAAACGACGAAGTTTCCTTCTCGCGCTACAGTGATGTTGACCCGCGTTGACATCTGCTTCGACTGAACAACCAGCAGGCACACACACGCGATCAGATCTCACACTAGCGCTCCACCAAAACGACGTTGCTCCAACTTATTCAAACGACACGCGTATCCAACCCGATACAAATTCACGCTAAGGCAACGGTTGATATTACAAGCTCTACCAGCTTTCACTTAACACAACGCATCCAGACTTCACTAAAACGACGGCGTTTCATAATCATGCGTTACCAAAACACGTTGCGACTGGTTTTCACTATTCAACCAGCTTTCACCCAAAAATATGAAAACTCCCAGAATTGTTTTAGGTGAGGAATTTGACCCAAAAACACAACTTAAAATTCAAACAGAGATATTAAGCCACCAAGAATCTCTAAACCCCGATACATTCCAACAAATAATCTCTTAAACAAATTCAGGTCTCACATTTCTCCCCCACTAAAAAGGATTTCGTCCCCGAAATCAAACAACAATTCTAGCACAACACACAGCAACCGCAAGATACAAACAGAACTCGCCCAACACAAGGCCAAGAGTTCAAGATAATTGAGCAAACAATTAACAACAACTAGGGAAGAAATACAACCAAAAGCTACAAAATACTGGAATTTCAGCTCAACAGCTACTCAAACAGATGCGGCCACTCGCGCTGCATATTTTCTTCCAGCTCCCAAGTAGCCTCTTCCCTTCCATGTTTGCTCCACTGCACCATTACCAACGGAATGGTCTTATTTCTCAGCTGTTTCTCTTTTCTGCCAAGGATCTGCAAGGGATATTCTTGATAGCTCAACGACTGATCTAGCTCAACCTCGTCGATTCTAAGCACATGAGATGGATCTGGCTCATACTTCCTCCCCACTAAAAGGATTTCGTCCCCGAAATCAAACAACAATTCTAGCACAACACACAGCAACCGCAAGATACAAACAGAACTCGCCCAACACAAGGCCAAGAGTTCAAGATAATTGAGCAAACAATTAACAACAACTAGGGAAGAAATACAACCAAAAGCTACAAACTACTGGAATTTCAGCTCAACAGCTACTCAAACAGATGCGGCCACTCGCGCTGCATATTTTCTTCCAGCTCCCAAGTAGCCTGTTCCCTTCCATGTTTGCTCCACTGCACCATTACCAACGGAATGGTCTTATTTCTCAGCTGTTTCTCTTTTCTGCCAAGGATCTGCAAGGGATATTCTTGATAGCTCAACGACTGATCTAGCTCAACCTCGTCGATTCTAAGCACATGAGATGGATCTGGCTCGTACTTCCTCAACATGGAAATATGAAATACGTCATGAAGAGAAGACAACTTTGGCGGCAAAAACAGCCGATACGCTAAAGGGCCAATCCTCTCAACAATCTCATACGGTCCGACGTAACGAGGGGCTAACTTTCCCTTATGTCCAAAGCGCATCACACTGCGAAACGGAGAAACCTTGAGAAATACACGATCACCAACCTAAAACTCAAGAGGTCGATTCCTCTTATTCGCATAACTGGCTTGGCGATCCTGGGCAGCTTTCATCCGCTGTCTAATAAGATCCACATGATCTTTCATTTGCTGCACAAAGTCAGGGGCAGATAGCTGCTTCTCCCCCACTTCTTCCCAACATACCGGCGACCTGCACTTTCTGCCATACAAAGCCTCAAAAGGCGCCATACCAATCGTCACTTGGTAGCTGTTATTATACGAAAACTCAACTAAAGTCAACGCATCTTGCCAGATACCTCCGAAATCCAACACAACAACTCGCAACATATCCTCCAACGTCTGGATAGTTCTCTCAGATTGGCCATCTGTCTGGGGGTGATACACGGTACTCATAGCCAATCTGGTACCCAAAGCTGTTTGCAAACTCTTCCAAAACCTGGAAGTAAACCTCGGATCTCGATCAGAAACGATCAAATGGGCACACCATGAAGTCTAACAACAAAATCAACGTACAGCTTCGCCATGTTCTTCAATGAGAAGGTCATCCCATAGGAAATAAAATGTGCAGACTTCGACAAGCGGTCTATAACTACCCAAATAGCATCGCATCCTCTGTTGGAACGAGGCAGATGCGTCACGAATTCCATAGCAATGTGCTCCCAATTCCATTGGGGCACTTCCAAACTCTGCAACAAACCACCGGGTCTCATCCTTTCGGCCTTTACCATCTGACAATTCAAGCAACGAGCGACAAAACCAGCAACGTCGCTCTTTAGGCCAGCCCACCAAAAGTGCGGCTTCAAAGCATGGCACATCTTCCGTGCACCAGGATGAACACTATGTCTGCTATAGTGTGCTTCCCGAAGGATCTCCTCCTTCAAATCAATCAAATTGGGCACAACCAACCTGCCCCGGAAACGCAAACAACCATCAGAAGAAACAAAATAGTCCTCAAGTTCGCCAGCCCTGACCTTTAACTTCAACTCAAGGATAGACGGATCAGTCCTTTGAGCTGCTCTAATACTCAAAACAATCTGTGGCTCCACTTGGAAAGATGAAACCACAACGCAATCCTCAGCCGGGTAGAATCTCCAACCCGAAGTGTTAAGATGCTCTTGATCCTTAGAGATGTACAACGACGCAAGCATCTCACTAGCCTTCCTGCTCAAATCATCGGCCACTACGTTCGACTTCCCGGGCTAGTACTTGATCTCACAGTCAAAGTCCTTTAGCAGATCCATCCAACGACGTTGTCTCATATTCAAATGGGGCTGCGAAAATAGATACTGCAAACTTTTGTGGTCGAGTACACCACAAACAGCTCGCCATACAGGTAGTGACGCCAGATCTTCAACGCAAAGACCACCACTGCTAACTCCAAATCATGGACTGGGTAACGAGTCTCGTGCAGTTTTAACTGCCGCGAGGCATATGCAATGACTCGACCGTTCTGCATCAACACACAACCCAATCCATTTAGCGAAGCTTCAGAACAAACAACGAATCCACCTGTTCTGGACGGCAGAGCCAACACAGGCGCAATAGTCAATTTCTCCTTAAGCAGTTGAAAAGCATTCTCACACTGCTCAGTCCAAACAAAACGCTTGTCCTTCTGAGTTAATTGAGTCATCGGCTTTGCTATACTAGAGAAACCCTCAATGAAGCGACGATAATAGCCGGCCAGACCCAATAAACTACGAATCTCGGAAACATTCCTAGGACGCTCCCAGTTCAGAACGGCATCAACCTTACTGGGATCCACCGAAATCCCCTCGGCTGAAATCACATGTCCCAAGAATACGACGCGATCCAACCAGAACTCACACTTAGAGAACTTTGCATACAACTGCTGGTCTCTCAGCGTCTGAAGGACAATACACAAATGCTACTTGTGCTCCAAAGGAGTCTTAGAATATACTAAGATGTCGTCGATGAACACGATCACAAACTGATCAATAAACTCGCGAAAAACTCGATTCATCAAATCCATAAAGACTGCAGGGGCATTAGTCAATCCAAACGGCATCACCAGAAACTCGAAATGCCCGTACGTCGTACGAAAAGCAGTCTTCGCGACATCTTGGTCTCTCACTCTCAGCTGATGGTACCCTGAACGCAAACCAATCTTTGAATACACCGCAGAACCTTGCAACTGATCAAACAGATCATCGATTCTCGGCAACGGGTACTTGTTCTTGACAGTGGCTTTATTCAGTTGGCGAAAATCAATGCACATTCGCATTGAGCCATCTTTATTCTTCACAAATAATATGGGTGCTCCCGACGGTGACATTCTAGGACGAATAAAACCTTTCTCCAGCAAATCATCTAACTGCACCTTGAGTTCTCTCAACTCCGCAGGCGCCAGACGATACGGAGAACGTGAAATCGGAGCTGTTCCAGGCACCAGCTCTAAGCTGAAGTCTATTTCCTGCCTCGGGGGAAAACCAGGAATCTCCTCCGGAAACACATCCGAGAAATGTCGCACCACGGGAATATCATTGAGCTGCACACGAGAAGAAGAAGACGCATCCAAAGCGTAGATCATAAAGCCAGCATTCCCCAAACACAACAAACTAATCATCTCCATCGCTGAGACTAGGGGAATCTTCGATCTAGAGTCCTGGCCGTAGAAGTCCCACATCTCTCCAGACAAAGGCCTAAAGAGCACAATCCCATGGAAGCAGTCCACGGAGGCCCTATAGTTGGACAGCACATTCATCCCAACTATGCAATCAAAATCCCAAAGCATCAAACGAATCAAGTTCGCTATCAGGACATGCTCACCAAACCGCAACCACCATCCAACAAAACCTCCTGGGAGAACAGGCTCACACCACCAGGGGTAGAAACAGAAATAGCATCGTGCAACAAAATGGTACATAGACCATGCTCAACAACAAACGAATCAGAAATAAACGAATGCGACGCACCGATGTCAAACAACACACGAGCAGGAAAGTCAAAGACAAGACATGTACCTCCAATCACCCAGCTCGGTGTCTCCTCGGCCTGCTCCCTTGTGATGGCGTTAACCTGATCATGCTGGGGTCCTGAAGAAACAGAAATAGCATCGTGCAACAAAATGGTACATAGACCATGCTCAACAACAAACGAATCAGAAATAAACGAATGCGACGCACCGATGTCAAACAACACACGAGCAGGAAAGTCAAAGACAAGACATGTACCTCCAATCACCCAGCTCGGTGTCTCCTCGGCCTGCTCCCTTGTGATGGCGTTAACCTGATCATGCTGGGGTCCTGAGAAGAAAGTCTGAGACGACTGTCCGAACCACGACGGACCAGGCTGCTGAAAAGGTCTAAACTGAGTCTCACCCAATCGTGGCTGCTGAAACTGCTGAGAACGTCCCCTATACTGATCTCCACGACCCTGAGGCTGGGCCATGGTCTACTGTGATCCAGCTGACGGACAAACTCTAGCAAAATTCCCGTACTGTCCAAAAAGATTGCAGGAGCCCTGCACACCAACACACTGTGTGGACTGATGCTTCCACCGCAAAAACCGCAAAACTCAGCCCGAGAACCACTGCTACTCGAGCTGCCCGAACCAGAAGAGCCAGAACCCGACTTCTACTTGAACTGCTGACCGCGGGGTCGAAACCTCTGATGGCCAGACTGCTGAGCCACCTGTGGCTGCTGCTGCTGCTGCGGGGGCTGATAGGCTGACTGGGAGGACTGTGAAGACTGCGCTCCCTGAATGACAGGAGAACACCCTGCGGTACCTGCTGTCTGCGAGCACGACGACTCCGCAAACCTTCCTCAATGTCGATAGCACTATCCACCGCCTCAGCATAGGTTTTGGGCTTACTGGTCAACACCATCTGATACAACTCTTCGTTCAAGCCCTCAAGAAATCTAGTCCTCTTGGCCCTCTCCCGGCCAGACACTTGGGGAACGTATGCCAACAGAGAAGAGAACTTCCTAGCATACTCCCGAAAAGTCATGGAACCCTGCTCCGGATGGTCGAACTCCCGCTCATGGGCGTTCACATAAGACTCGGGCACATACTCCTGCCGGAAGGTCTCACAAAAACTGCCCCAAGTGATCCCAACACCGGTCTCCAGCAAGGTACTCGAAGCACCTCGCCACCAGCGTTCTGCGGCCTTCCTGAGCAAGAGGGTCGCCAAACTCAGCCAAAGATCATCATCATACTGCACCCGATCAAAAATACCAATGATATTCTTAGCCACGAGTCCGCATCCTCACTGGACTCATCACTGTTAAAGACTGGAGGGTTCATCCGCTGAAATCGTGCTATAACAACATCCATCCGCTCCACCCGGGGAGGCAAGTCACCAACTTCCTCCTCCTCATCATGCCTACTACTAGAGCGACTAGGAGAGCTACGCCGATCCTCATTTTGTCCTGCTGATTCCTCAAACTGTCCCCTACATCTACCACGACGTCTAGGCGGCATCTACAAAAACACTCAACCGGATCAAGCAAAACAGAACGGATACAGCATAGATAACAAAAAAATATGCAGCATGTAGTCACATAGTCAAGCACACGCAACACACAACACTGTGCCTAGACTCAAGTGTGATCAAAGAAATTGAGTTTATCCCAGCTTAAGCTCTGATACCAAAAATGTCAGGCCTCGTGCTCATATCAGAGATAAAACATATAAACACATGCGGAAGCTATCAAAAAGCGGGTAAAATTTTTGTTTTTTGGCCTGACGGTTTTTAAACGATATAATTTAAAATAATGACATACTCAAAATATATCCCAGTTCATAAAAACAACCAACAATATAGCATACAACAACCATGACATGTATCAGACTCCAACTACTGGATACAATAACGAAGTGCAGGGCATCCCCCTGGCCAACTGATACATATATATATAAATATGCTATATGCAACTAGGACACGCTAACCATCTCCTGGGGCACCACCAGCTGGGTTAAAACAACCAACAACATAGCATACAACAACCATGACATGTATCAGACTCCAACTACTGGATACAATAACGAAGTGCAGGGCATCCCCCTGGCCAACTGATACATATATATATAAATATGCTATATGCAACTAGGACACGCTAACCATCTCCTGGGGCACCACCAGCTGGGTTAAAACCACGACCAGTCGTAAAACCTGGGTTCCCTGAAAAAAACACAAACAAGGAAACAAACCAAGCCCCAGAGGGACATGGGGTCAAACCCAGTACGGAGAGCAAATGAAATAGCTAAAAGAAATGCATAAGATAAAATGCAGATGCTATGCATCAGACACCGAATAACAACAGAAGGCTCAACCAACAAGGGAGCTAAGGAACTCAAGCACAGCTCCACGAGATCAGCAACAAATCAGTGGCCAAAGTGTGAGTTCAAAGTGTGGTAATGAGCCACTCGCCTTGACACTCCATCCAAATACCAGATGCATCAAACAACTCAACCTGTCGTTGCCTCACCCATGAACTGTGGTAGTTAACCACTCGGCGCATGGTGGCTAACAAATCCCAGTAGGGAGATGAGAGTGCGGTATTGCCGCTCGCCCTCGCATCCTGGTAAGAAACAACAGCAATACAACGGAATACAAACGATGGCTGCAATAGAAATATGAATGCAATATGGGAAATGCATGTATGACATAGCAGTTAAACAACAATAGCAATCACATATGCACACAGCAACATCCACGGCAATGCACCAGAACCATCTAGCATTAAATCTCACGCCAATTCCCAGCTACATCAAGCTCAAATCCGTACCTTATACTTCTGTGTAATAATTACCACAACAAAGGTCCCGATAAAGCTGAACAACAACCTGTCAAAGCACACAAGGGCATAAATCATCGGGACTCAAATACACAGAAGGTACTGCCGGGAGTTACAACTCAACCAGCAATCAATCCCATCAATATCACTTAACAGGGAGCTTAAATCAACTTACTAAAGCTAAGATCTTACAACAATTCGAAGCTACCTGCTCACAGCGAACACACGGCCAAGACGGTAACTTCGCGACCTCGCTCTAGCTAACAAAAGCCTACAAAAATGGTAGAGCTTCGCAAGAGGAGTCCAACGCTACCTTGCACAAGCAAAAAAACCACCGAGAACCACGAGAATTGCCGGAGAAAAGCTACGGTGAACATTAGCCTAGGGTTCGAAAAACAGAGAACAAATGTCGGGGAAAATATTCTAAGTATGGGATCTGGTGCTTGAAATCGAAGACCAAGTCTTCCTTAAATAAAGTCTCACAACTGCTGAAATCTGATTTAAAAGTCCACCGACAAAATCAGCAGGCACCAACAAACCATCGGCTGGTCGAACCCCGCAAGCATAATCCCAAACACACAAAACGACGTCGTAGGACACTACCTACGACTGGTTCTCAACCAAAAGCTGGCCAACCAGACGACTGGTTTAAACATCACGGGAATTCTCCAAAAGCTGGTACCAGCTGCAACATATAAAATTCAGCATTGCAACTAATCAAAACAGTGTCACACCGCTGACGTCATCAAATCTGGTCGATAACTCTCGCGCAATACCAGCTGCAAGCTACAGGAAACAAGACGCGAGATACAGTAGAGTTGACCATCGTTGACGTCTGGAAATCGAATATGCGCATCGACTGGTTCCTTAGCGCTAGCCAAACGACGAAGTTTCCTTCTCGCGCTACAGTGATGTTGACCCGCGTTGACATCTGCTTCGACTGAACAACCAGCAGGAACACACACGCGATCAGATCTCACACTAGCGCTCCACCAAAGCGACGTCGCTCCAACTTATTCAAACAACACCGTATCCAACCCGATACAAATTCACGCTAAGGCAACGACTGATATTACAAGCGCTACCAGCTTTCACTTAACACAACGCATCCAGACTTCACTAAAACGACGGCGTTTCATAATCCTGCGTTACCAAAACACGTTGCGACTGGTTTTCACTATTCAACCAGCTTTCACCCAAAAATCTCAAAAATACGAAAACTCCCAGAATTGTTCTAGGTGAGGAATTTGACCCAAAAACACAACTTAATCATTCAAACAGAGATCTTAAGCCACCAAAAATCTCTAAACCCCGATACATTCCAACAAATAATCTCTTAAACAAATTCAGGTCTCACAGTAGCTTTGGATTTCCAGTCATGTGTCATGCACAACCGCTATCCAGATACCATATGATTGACTCATCTGCAGCTTCGTACCTGTTGTCCTGCAAACACGAAACAAATTTTGGTGCCCAATTTTAATTGGGTCCAGATCGGATTACCCCTTTTGGGACCCATGCTTGAATTACCTTAACAGTTTTCCCAATATGAAAGTCCATAAGGGTGTGTGCTGTAATATGGTGAGATCTGTTTAGTTTTGGTTTGGTATTTTGACCATTCAGATCTCTTCGGGGCTGAACCTTTCTCCATTCAGATTTGAACTTCTTAGAACCACATTTTTGTTGGTTCTGAACAAATGACTTGGATCCAGCTTTCGCCTTTTCCTTGTCAAGTATGTTCTTTAGCCAACTTGACTTAGAGTTCTCAGGTCTGACATAGCCGATACCAGCTTTCCCTTTCCGATTTAGTTGCCCCGATATCTGGTCATCATACCTTACCGACTCGTATGTATCATGTATCACACTGGATTTGACAAAATTCATCTTTTTGAATTTGTCATATGCCAGATTTGACTTAGTACAGGTCTCTCCGGAGCTGCTTTCATCAGCATTGAAACCTAAGCCAGATTTGTCATTAAGTGGCTTTTGGCTTCATGCAGCTTGCTTAGAGAAACAGAAGACTGGGTCCAGGAGCTTATCACCAGATTTAATCTTTCGTTTTCAGACTCAAGCTCACAGGATCTTAATCTCAACGATTCATTCTCAGTCTTCAGCTTACTCAAATCGATTTGTAAACTGTCAGTTTCACCAAGTTGAATGGTGCTTGGTTCTACTGAGCTATTTTTCAAATCCATGTTTTCAGCTTTGACTTCCTCGAATGTTTGAGAAAGCTTTCTGTACTCGTGGACCATTTCATTGAGTGCATTTATTAGGTCCTCCCGTGTGAATTCAGTGTTGGAAAAATCAAATACCTCATCATCTGAAGGTTGATTAGCCATTAGACAGTGAATTTCCTCCTGTTCACTAACGCTTGATGAGGAGATACTGGATGAGGAATCGGAATCTGAATCTGCCCAGTTTTTGTTGCTCTCTTCTGCAACAAGCACTTTTCTATCATTCTTTATGTTGGGTCTTTTGTCAGATCTTGTCCTCATCCTTCTTTCTTTTGATCTTTCCTTGGATCTGTCGTCCTTCTTCTCATCCCTTTTGGGTCTGTCCTCCTTCTTTGGCCTGTTACAATCTGCGGCAAAGTGACCTGGATGACCACAATTGTAACAATTCATATCAGTCGAAATATTTTCAGATTTGTTTGCATTATTATAAGAAAAATAAGGGTTATAGGATCTTCTCAGGAATTTCCCAAACATCTTGACGAAGAGGGACATTGCGTCATTGCTGAGTTGTTCGGCAGATTTGCTCGGTGATCTCTGTTCAGAAGTTGTTGCTGCCAAAGCTTTAGTTGGTTGAGATGTCGACGATCATGCCTTAGATATTGTTTCTAATTCAAACTCATACGCCTTTAGATTCGCAAACAGATCATGAAGCTCCAATTTTTTTAGGTCCTTAGACTCTCGCATAGCCATCGTCTTTACATCCCATTCCCTGTGCAGCGCTTGCATCACTTCAAGTGCCAACTCTCGGTTGATGTATTCCTTGCCCAAACTTGTAAGCTTTATTACGACAACACTGAATATTTCATCGAACTCAGCCATGGTCTCTCCATCTCGCATCTTCATTGACTCATACTTCTGTTGTGCAACCGTAAGCTTATTCTCCTTGGTCTCATCATTTCCCTCACAGATTTGAATCAGCTTCTCCCAAATCTCCTTCTCTATGCCACAGGTTTTGATTTTGCTGAACATGTTTTTATCCAGCGTCTTATACAGAATATCTCGGGGCCACAATGTCCAAGTTCGTTTTCTTCTTCTCCTCAGTAGTGTATTCATATATTCTCTTTTCTACCCATTCTGGTGCTCCATCAGATATGGCTACAATAGTGTTTGCCTTCATTATCTTTATGTGTCCATCGTAATGACTGACCACATATCATCATCTTGTGCTGCCAAGTGCGCTTGCATCCTTATCTTCCAATCATCATAGTCTTCCTTAGAAAACATAGGAATTTTGTTATGTGAGTTAGACATATAGAAATATATAAGCGTAAGCAACAGACTGTTCAATACTGAGATGCGCAGGCTCTGATACCAATTGATAGGATCAATATGGATCGAAAACAGTCATCATCTTGTGCTGCCAAGTGCGCTTGCATCCTTATCTTCCAATCATCATAGTCTTCCTTAGAAAACATAGGAATTTTGTTATGTGAGTTAGACATATAGAAATATATAAGCGTAAGCAACAGACTGTTCAATACTGAGATGCGCAGGCTCTGATACCAATTGATAGGATCAATATGGATCGAAAACAGCCTTAGGAGTTCAGAAGGGGGGGTTGAATGAACTCCTTAGATATTTTAAATTTTCGAAACCTAAATGATTTTATAAGCGCCTCGCTTAACTCAGATTCGAGTTACTAGATCTGAGGTATCTCAGTCCCAAATCTGATTTTTTGACTAACAAATAATGTGCGGAAAGAATTCGATCAATCAGTGAAATGTAAAAATATAAATGCGCTGAAATAAAGTAGAAGTGCAAGGTTCAGAGTTTGTTTATGGAAGTTCAGATCTGAAGATCCTACGTCTCCCCTTCTTCCTTTGCAGGAAGGTTCCACTAGAAGAATTTGATGCATAGAGCTTTTGTCTACACTCCGTCACCGAGCCTCGCTCCAAGTGAACTCCTAGCAACTCCAATACAAGCAGATACAACTACTGAAATACAAACAACTGATTTTTCAAAATGCTTCACACAGCAAGTTCGTTACAGACTCAAAGATGAATATTACAATGAAATGCGATGCTATTTACTACTGTAGATCTTCAGGTTCTTTTATCAACAAGAACTGTTTACAAATGTAACCAGAAGATAACTCGAAATTTAAACTATGAAGGCTGAACTTGACTGTTCATCGAGTTGTAATACTAGACTTAGAATATTTTTGCAATGAAAGATTCCAGTGAGTATTTGAGAGCTCTTTGATGACAAAGAATAAGCGTTGTGAATCACTGATAGCGGAGAGGAGCAGAAGGCTTCTTCATTTCAATTCTTCAGCCTTTTATACTCTTTGTCTTCAACGGTCAATAAATGTGGCCAGTAGAGATAAGCTCTTTTGCATATCTTCATCGTATCATAGCATTTAATACTCCATTAATACCATGCAAAAGGTAAACTGCGCTTGTCAGGCTAAATTGACTTATATTCCAAAGCGGGTAATCATCGTATCAATCACTCTGCGTACTCCTTCATTCTTGGCTTTTATATGATATAAACTTTGACAGTTGATTCTCCTCAAATAATCCTATTAAACATCTGAAGATATTTGAGGCTCACATCTGTCTCAATACAGAAATATGAAAGTCACTCTCTTTATGTACCTTAATCATATCTGAAATATCGCTGTTACTCTGTCATGTCTGAGATGTCAGCGACTTCTGAAAGAACACTATTCCTAAGTCTGAATCAAACAATTCTGATAACCTCAAATCTGATGTACTCTGCTTGCTCTGTAACGATATCTGAAATGCTGATATCTAAAGTAACTTGTGTAGAGTCTGTTTATATATTTGATACTCTCAAATCTGAATAATACCACTAGAGTCAATATAACGGAAACTGTTACTGAGATGTCTAAATCATGTCTGAATACTTTGAACTCTGAAAACCTGACCCGATATCGGAATTAACCGACCCTAATACTCAACTGATCCAAATTCCCGAATCTGATTCGAAAGCATCAACCCGAACAGAAATCTGAATCTCTGAATACTTAACTCTGCTCAGTTCTGATTTGAGAAAACCAACCCGATAGTTGACATCTGTAGCTGAACATACTCAAATCTGAAGACTTCTGAAAATACATATCTGTTAATCACGATATCTGACTGTTCGGATGTTATCTTTGAAATTAGTTCTTGTCTCATTTTTGTTATCACCAAAACTTATAAATTTTATCTTAACAAAGTTGATAATTAAATTATCTCTTAATACCCTTCTTTAATTTCAAAGTTTTGACATTAAACCTTAAAGGCTTATAAATTTATCCCCAATACCTACACAATTTCTTAAAACATCAAGAATAAATATTTTTTTTATAAAAATCACTTTTACCTCGATACTCCCATATTCTCCTTTCCGACCTCGCAACATTATACTAGAAAAATTCTAAAAGGAGCATCATCATACAATTTAAATAAATTAAATATCATGCTCATGGGGTGAAAATAACAATAATAATTCCAGAGCATGCGATTAGGAGCGAAAGTTTTACGGACGCTGCAACATCATCTGCACCAATCAAACATAGTGAGTCTAAAGACTCAACATGTACAAAATTTAAAATAACGAGTACTAAATAATACAATCATATTCATTAAAATTTTATACTCAAATAAATTTTCTTAGACATTAAATGCATAAAAATGATTTTCCTTGAAATTCATGCCTATGAAATAAAATCGCCAAAATAAACATGTTTTGTGAAATCCGTTTCCCGACTATGGACCTTCTACCTCAATTCGATTGATCAAACTATATCAAACCATAGTACTAGGCTAGAAATGCATCCAAGCACTTTTCTGGAATACAGTAATGTCAAATGTAAGGCACCCGATACTTTTCCGAAGTCCATTACGCATCAATTTTATATGGCCACATGGTATTTTTCTGACCCCATATCTGTAATAAATAACCATCGTCAAGTCCCATCATTCAAAAAAATTTTCCTCATGCTTACCTCAATAATTTCTCAAGCCTCAACTTAATCATATTTTCCTCAACATAAAATTTTTATAAAACAATAATAAATTCAGAAATAATTAGAATAAATTGCTAAACATCATAAAATATTATTAAATTCATAAAATTATTCATGTCGTGACAATTGGCTGCCCCTATGACTCAAAACTCGGAATGACAAATTTATGCCCCGATGAGATGCAGTTTGAGCGATTAAATTTATTAAAAATTCATTTCTTTACCAAATCGTTGCTCGTCTGGACCACGTGACCTAACTCAATGAGCTAGATCCTAGAACCAAACCATGATGCCCAAACCGACCTATCCGTCGCCTTCAAGATCACTGTTCGGGCAAAGAACATCAAATTTGGCGACAGAACCAAAACAAATCATAAATAATTTATTTCTCTACCAAATAGCACTATGTTTGGATCCACATGACCCTAACTCGATGCGTATTGGGACCAACCAGACCCGACCATGATGCCCCGCATGACCAACCCGAGGTCTGCAAGCCCTCTGTTCGTGCACAGACTATCCACCCTCGCCTGTACGGTCCAGCCCTCGATTCCGACCACTCTCCTCAGCATCAAGACACGATTAGACTAATGCCTCTGGACCAGCCATTGACCAAACCCTCTCCTCAAACCCTTGAACCATTCATCTCTTAGCCCTAGACTCTCTCTCAACTCCATCAACTCCTTCAACCCTTGCCCCATCTCGGTCCTAGGCAGCCTTTTTCATGAAAATTTGAGTCAAACATATCATGTAAAACGTCATAACTGATTTCAAATCATAAAATAAATAGATCTATACATGTATGCAATATTATGAATGAAATGTGTGTTAAAAGGGATCTTTCTTCTTAGAAAACTTACAACCAATGATGACACAAAGATTGAGAGGGGATGGAGATGGCGGAACACCTCTGAACTGCTAACTCGAAATTTCGATGGTGAAGTGGGGAGGGGGGCGGTGGCTTAGGGGAGATTATGGTTCCTTTCTCTCATTTTTTTTACTCATGATGTTGTGGTTAACGGGGAGGTACAAAAATCTGATATAAAATGTGGAAGAAAGTGTTTTATTTTTGAAAAAAAATGGTTATTAGAGTTGTTACCTTGATAATAAAAGTGCTACTCAAATATCTCTCCTTTCCGTCCCTAGATTTTCAAGAATTATGGCTAAAAATAATTAAAATAGGAGGTTGTGTGTGTAGAAGTTGTCATTTCACTAATTAAAGTGTTACTCCCTTTCTAAACAAATTTCTAATCTCTCAAAATTTACAATTTTTAAAAATACCCCTCATAAGTTCCTAATTTTGAAAATAGCTCTAAAAGACCCTTTTAAAATTCATCATTATAAAATCTTTTAATGCACATGGACTGAACCCAAAACTAATTTTGTGGAAATCACCTTTACCTCGGTATCCCCGTCATCTCCTCTCCTGCCTCGTATCGTCTAAATTAAAATTATAAACAAGAACCCATCATTAAATTATTCAAATGAATCTCATAGAAAATCATGGCATGAAACTAATACTATGCATAGACTTAGAAAACAATAAGACATTCGATTTAAGTAGAAATTTTTCGGGTGTTACATACACACTAGAAACCAGCGAAAACTACTACTACTGAAGTTACATAGGAAACTACAGTACATGTGGTAATCTGTTACACTTTCAAACAGATGATGCCATTCCTGCCGTATATTTTCCTCCAACTCTCATGTAGCTTCTTCCCTCCCATGCCTGATCCACTGAACCATAACCAAATGGTTCACTTTGTTCTTGAGCTGTTTCTCCTTCCTGTCCAAGATCTGAACTGGATACTCAACATAAGTCAAGTATGATCTAACTCCACCTCCTCGGCTCTCAAAATATTGGATGGATCTGGCTCATACTTCCGTAACATCGATACGTTAAACACATCATGCATCACTGGCAATTCAGGCGGCAAGTATAAAAGATACGGAAAAGAGCCAATCCACTCAATAGTCTCATACGGTCCGATGTAGCAAGGAGCTAACTTTTCCTTGAGTCCAAAGCTCATAGTGCTTCTAAATGGAGAAACCTTCAGTATTAATCGATCATCAACCTTAAATTCTAAAGCCCTACGCCTTTTATTCGCATAATGGCTTGGCGGTCCTAGGCTGCCTTTATCATTTTCCAGACCAGAACAACCTGGTCTCTCATCACCTATACAAACTCGAGTGTCGACAACTGTATTTCCCCAACTTATTCCCAACATATATGTGATCTACATTTCCTAAAATACAGAGCTTCGGTGTCATCCCGATAGTCGCTTGGAAATTGTTGTTATACAAAAATTCCACAAAGGACAAGGAATCCTGCCTACCTCCACTGAAATCCATCACCACCACTCGTAACATTTCTTCGATCGTCTGAATGACCCTCTACGACTGACCATCTGTATGAGGATGGTAAGCAGTGCTCATGGCCCAATTCGAACCGAACGCTGATTGCAAGCTCTTCAAAAATAATTAATTAAATCTGGGATCTCTATAAGACCCTATTGAAATTTGCACGCCATGCAAACCGAATACATGATCAATATACAACCTTGCCATCTTCTTAAAAGAGCATGTCATCTTGTAAGGGATGAAATGATGACTTAGACAGTCTATCAATCACCACCAAAATCATGTCACAATCCCGATTAGAACAAGGTAAGTGGGTCACAAAATCCATGGCAGCATGTTCCCAGTTCCACTATGGCACTTCCAAACTCTGCAGCATACCACCAGGTATCATCCTCTCTTCCTTGACCTGCTAGAAATTCAAACATCGAGCCACAAAGTTCAAAATAGCACTTCTCATGCCTTCCCACCAAAAATTAGATTTCAATTTTCCTGTTTCCATGATAGACACTGTGGCGACTACAATGAGCTTCTCTCAATATCGCCACCTTCAACTTATCAGATTTGGAACCACTAACCTTCCCTGAAATCTAAAACATCCATCAAAAAGCAACAGTAAAGTCATCTGACTGACCAGTCTGGGACTTCCATTTCAGTTCAAGAATATATGGATCAGTCCCCTGTGCTGCTCTATATCAGAGATGATTTGAGGTTCAACTTGAATAGAAGAAACAATTAAATAATCGTCAGCTGGATGAAAACGTCATCCTTAAGTCCAAATGTTTATGAACCTTTGAATATTCAGAGATGTCAGCATCGTATTCTGTGCTTTTCTACTAAGGGCATATACAACAAGGTTCACCCTCCCTAGATGACTGAATCTCGCAATAAAAATCCTTGAGTAACTCCATCCACCGATGTTATATGATGTTCAGATCAGACTGAAAGAAGATGTACTGCAAATTTTTGTGATAGATGTAAACGAAAATTGCTCACCATAAAGATAGTGGCGCCAAATCTTCAACACAAACAATGACATGCAACACTAAATCATGGACTGGATAGTGAATCTCATGTGGTTTCAACTGAAGAGAAGCATAAGCAATCACTCACCCATTCTGCATTAAAGAACATCCCAGTCCATTTAATGATGCATCTTAACACACAACAAAACCACATGAACTCACAGGCAATGCCAACGCTGGAGTAGTTGTCAAATTTCCTTCAGCAATATGAAACTGGACTCACACTCCTTGGTCCAACAGGAAGCTCCGATCCTGCTGGGTCAACTGAATCATAGGACTACCTATCTTGAAGAATCCATCAATAAAGCATCTGTAATAGCGGCCGACCCAAGAAAATATGAATCCCAGATAAATTTCTGGGTCGTAACCAGTTTACAACAGCTTCCACCATGTTGGGATCAACTGCTATGCCTTGAGATGAAACAACATGACCCATAAATACAACTCTGTCCAACCAGAACTCACATAGAGAAAATTTAGCATACAATTGTGAGTTTCTAAGAGCTGGAGGACTAATCTCAAATGATCCTTATGCTCTCTCTTAGTCCTAGATTAGACCAATATATCATCGATGAACAAAATAACAAACCCATCTATAAACTTTGGAATACCAAATCCCTAAAGACAGCTGGAAACAGTCGATTGTATCCCTATAACTCTCCAAAACATCCATTCCCAAGATAGAGTCAAAATCCCTCATCTCCAGCTTAATCATATTGGCCATCAAAATATTTTCATCAAACGTAATCACACAGTTCAGGACTATTTCTAGTGAAAACAAACTTACACAGAAAAGAGTTGACACAGACACAAGATCACACAATTGAGTAGTAACAACCCCATAATCACAAATAACATATCCGATACAAAAGAATGTGATACTCCTGTGTCAAATAAAACTAGTGCATGATAATAAAATACGGCATGTACCTACAATAACTCCTGCGGATTCATCACAAGCCTGCTCTCGCATCATAGCATGCACATGAGCTTGCTGAGGTCCTGAGAACTATGATTGAGAAGAATCTATGAATTGCAAATACCTAGGCTGTTGGAACGATCCTCGAGGCTACAAAAATCCCGACTGCTGCTGACACTGAGCAAGAGTATATGGTCTCCGGGATGATCTCCATACCGACATTGTTACGATGGGAGGTACGCTGACTCCTTGCAGAAGGACACACCCTCGCATGTGCCCATACTGTACACAAATATTGCAGACCCTTGCACTCCAGTACACTATGTAGTCGGATGCATAACTCGACATTGACAACAAAACACTATCCTCGAATTGCATCCACTAGAACTGTCAGAACAATAGGAACTAGAACTCAACTTCTTCTTCAACTGCTTTCCTCTAGGCCTAAATCTCTGGTGACTAAACTGCTATGGCAGCTGAGGAGGCTGAAAAGAATACATTCCCGAAGGTGCAGGGTGAAAAACTCTGAGCAACCTACGGCTGAATCTGATACTGCCTGTTCCACAATCCCTCCTTGATGTCATTTGCTCTGTGTACTGTATCAGCATAAGTAGCAGGGGAACAAGCCAATACCAAATGAAAGATATCTAGCCTCAAACCCTCCAGGTTTATTCCGTTTCTCCCTTTCCTAACTGGCAATGTGAGGGACATGTGAGAGTAGAGAAGAGAACTGCCGAGCATATTCTGCCACTTTCATGCTGCCCTGCACCAAGTGGTTGAACTCATGCTCCTTGGAAATAATATGACTCAGGGATATACTACTGTTGGAAATCTGAATAGAAGCTCTCCCAACAAATCACTCCCACATTTCTCTCAAAGCTCTCGAAGTACCCCTCCACCATCTTTGTGCATGATCCCTCAACTGAAAGGTTGCAATACTCAATCTCCGGTCCTCATCATACTTGACCCTATCAAATAGACCTTCCATATGCTCCGACCAGCCCTCGGCTCCTTCAGCACCTGAGAAACTCGGGATTTCATACTCCGAAATCTAGCCAAGACAAATTCCATCTCATCGACTTGGTGAGTCAGGTGCTCCACCTCGGCCTCAACCTGTCTAGCATGTCGACTCCAAGGAAGACTAGGTTGAACTACATCATCCTCTCTGTTCTGAGCCTCAAATTCCTCTGCAACATGTTTCCCCAGTCTACCTCTCTTCTTAGGTGCCATTTATGAGACACCAAGGCAAACACAATTTAATTCCAGAAAAGAATTTAGTCAAACAAATGCAATAAACCATAAAATACGGAAATACTTAATCAAGAGTTAAAAACGCAATTAACAATAAAATTTAGAAGTACATAAAAGTGGGTAGAATTTTTACTTTTTGGGCCTGAAACAAAAACAAGAAGTTAAAACATGTGATTACTAACAATATAGAAACTAGTACATCACTCGAACTTAACGAATGAAAAATTATTTAAAATTATCTTTCAAACACATGTAGAGCTAGTACTGCTCACAATTCATGCAAAAGACATGAAATAATCATCATCCAATCACCCAGAGAATATTAAATAAAAACAGTATACCACAAACATCGAATCATCAAATACTAACAACTACACATGAATCCCCTGGTGAAAGACTCGATGATATATATATATTCAAAATATGGGACACTCGATTGAATCTCTAAGGGGATCCACTAGCTGACCCTCCACCTAGAGTAGCTGATCCTGTTAGAATAGATGCCCAGCTAGCGAACTTTTGATAGTGGGCTTTGTTGACTCTCTTGTAAAAATGATCTTTATTCATTTATATAATTATATTTTACATGACATTCTTTATCTTTGCTTTTCTGCACAACTGGTTGGATAAAGAACTTGAATGCACTATAGTGTATGTTAGATGTGATAGTGGATTTGACGGCTATTATGAAACACATTTACTAGTCACTGTGTATTCTAAATGAGTTATTAATCGATTGGGCCATCCAAAATAAGGATAAGGCCACTCGAGTTTGAGATTAGCATCTGCGATACAATGTACCACATTTAATTGGTAGGAAACATGGAGATTTTCTGAACATGCATGATGGATAGTGACCTGGTGATCTATCAAACTACCCTTTTTCAGACTTTCCATGTGGTTTTCATTTTTCGAGTGGATTAAGTCTGAGGCCTTGGTTGTAAACAATTAGTCCTTATGACTCAAAACACCATTGAGACTCTACATGATAGGCATCTCACTTTGACTTGTTTACCAACTCCGTGAGGGTCATCAGGTGGCGAGATTGGGTGAGGTCGTGTTGCATGTAGGAATCGATTGTTTATTGTCGAGGATTCACTGCTTACCCTAGTGCATAGATATCCTATGCTATCTGAGAAGATAATAGTGTGACAAATCTTTGTGTCAGGACCGGTGCTTACAAACACAGACACAACACGCAAAACACGAAAGCTTAAGAAAAGTGGCTACAAATTTTTCTTTTGGCCTGACCTTACAATACGTCTTTCAACACCGACGTATACTCAAATTACGATTTCGAATAAAAGCCACAACATAATACGCCAACGAAAACAAATATATACATGCCTACCAATAAGTCAAGTCATTACACAACAACTACACAGGGCATCCTCTGGAAATGACTCGATATAGCATATATATATATATATATAACTGTGAACCCACACCTGGGAATGCAACAGCTGCCTCACTCACGGACCAGCTGATCTACCTGAAAAAAGGCCTGCAACGGCTAACACATGGCCAAAGCAACCCCAAGAGAAACAAAAGAAATTAAACCTCAGTAACAAAGAGCAATCAACAACAGCTAACTATAAGGCATGAACATAATGCGTGTAATGCATGAAGAAATGTACAGTGCATTATTGGGGCTCAGGGAACGACTCAACAGCTGGAGCCACAATTCTCACAGAAACACTCAACAGCTGGAGGTGCATAGCACTCAGAAACAACTCAGCAGCCGGGGACACAGGGCTCACAGAACAACTCCATGGCTGGAAAGTACAGAACTTTCAAAAATAACACATAGATGGTTATCAGAACAGAAGTGGTCACCGATCATGTGAGAGAAGGGGAATTACCCGGGTGCTCAATCACACATGGTACCAGAAGTGGCCATAGAGCATGTGAGGGAATGAGAGCTACCCAGCCGCTCCATCACATGCAGTGCCCGAAGCACATATACACCAGAAAAGAGGCCATGGAGCACGTGAGAGAATGTGAGCTACCCAGTCGCTCCATCACATGCAGTCTGCTGCTAACAGATCAATAACAGCTAACAAACGAAATGAACTCAACATCAGCGGACTGCTAGTAAAGGATATAAGCTCAACCCACATAAACAGCATGCGGATAACCAAAAGGGGGAGCTCAGCCTAGGTAACAGCATGCGGGTAACAAGATGGGAGAGCTCAATATGCCATGCGTGTATGCGATGCTAACCAACAGATACAACATACAATAATCATAAGAAGAAACAACACGGCAATACAGGAATAGCATACAAGCTACTGCTGAACAGCATAAGAAAAACAGTTGTAGAACACTCATGCATGCAGGAACAGAACAACACAACTCAGACTATCTCATGCGATATACATCTAGACCTTGCAGCTCAAAATCACATGCACAGCCGAACACACAATTAACTGCTCGGCTACACAGCTCCTGCATAAAAGCTCTAACAGCTTAATACATAACAACACAGGCATAGCATTCATAGCAGAACAACTCAGGAAAACCATGCGACGCTAAACTTAGCACACAACTCACAGATACGAGGCCTACGACCACCACCAACAGGCAACGCGGCTACACAGCCCACGCATAAAACCTACAGCATGCATAATACAACTCAACGTATGCGCAGAAAGTTACAGCAGGGCCACAACAGGCCTAGAATGGTTCATCATCTTACCTCGACACAACACGCACATAACCAAGCTATGGGCACAGCTCACAAAACCACACTATGTACTCATGCTTAAAACCAAAGCTGTAACTATAAGCTCTGACTCGTATGTCATGCAGATCTTGGTCAATACTTCAGTACCGCTCACAACTGGCAGCAAGACAAACCTCCTGCACCACTCGACCAACTGCCTAGGGCCAGAAGCTCTCGGCAACCACAATGGAGGTTCTAATATGCCAAGACATTTACGAAATCAGCACTGCCTAAGCTTAAATAGCTCTCGGCCTAAGGCCTCACAACGCAAAACCACTGCGGCTACAACCAGAGCCCTATCGAGCTCAAAGGTAAACGCTAGGGACATAAAGTAACGCTAGCCGAATACGGTTACATGAACAAAAGCTCAACTCGGTCGAAACATCAGGAAACCAAATCACGCATCTTCTCATTGATCTCCTCCGTCTGGCCTCCTCTCGGCTCCAAACTGGTACTAAAACGTCGGACTTGAAGATGGGTTTCCAATCGTTGTACCATCACTCCCAACGGATCGGCCAAACTCCCGGGAATTGGAATTTACTCTGTCGGGTGAACAGTAAATAGGCTAGGAGAATATCTACGGGATCTTCCTGGAGATTCTAAGGAATGTGTGGTCTGATTAACTAAGTATGGGTCAACGAGGGCTATTATACACACGCTCAACAGATCATGGCTACAGTGAACCCAGCTCAAGCCTCGCAAGCGATGCAGCTTACGAACCATCATAGCTTACACTTCCAGGGCAGATTACAGCTACAGTGGTATCAGATCAGCTCAGATCTCCCCACTGTACTCAGCCTACGCAAAACAGCTCGCATCAAAATTTCAAAGATGACACCAGCTTAGACACACAGCTTGGGGCGCCTCCACTAACAGCTTGCCCTCAGCAGCACAAATCACCCGAATTCAGCACAGAACACTATATAGTTCCACCAGACAGCTTACATCACCTCAGGTCAGATCGCATCCTAGCAAACCAGCTCTGGATGCTCTATCCAGCTTGCAGCAACCAAACAGCCTGCGACGCACTCTCAGCTCGCAAAACCTAAGCTTAGAGCAGATCACAGCATCCATAGTTGCACAGCTCGCAGCACCGGGAAATTCACACACACTGGCCAGTTCGCACGAACCCAACAGACATCTTCCGAGCTGGAACTCCAAACAGCTTTCGTCCTGCCTAACTGCTACAGGTACCCCTTTTCTAAGCTAAAGATCACAACAGCTCTGGTCTACACAGGACGTCACCACCAGCCTAGACTTAAACTTGTATCTCATCGCAGCACAGCACCCACGATCTACATACCCAGCTTAGGGCACCCAAAACATCTCTAAGTTGTTCGTTGCTAAGCTGCTATCTCTATATTAGTTTGCGATTTCCAACCCAGCTCGTGATCTCGAGAACAGATTGCGCTACCACATCTCATCTCACACTGACGAGCTTAGGTCGTGCATATCCTCAAAAGCTCACATCCCTCAAGTCAGCGCCTACTGTTCATCTCGGATCACACTAGCATAGATGTCTACAGTTCGCACTACTCAGCTTGGGGTGCTCTCAACAGCTTACGACGTCAAAAGCTGTCCGCTAAGCTCACAGATCACCGCGCATGAACCTGGAGTAGCTCACGATCCCAGAAAAGATCACGTCTGCTGTTCTGCTACACAGTAACCCTTAGCTTCTAACAGCTCACAGACTCAGCACCATCCTTTCATACCAGCTTATGCATAATCTGGTCCATGATAAACAGCTTACACTACCACTCGTCAACCAGCTCGCGTAAACCCTAGGACCAGCTTGCATTCTAGCCGATCCACTTCAACTTCTACTCCTTAAGCTGATCTATCTAGATTAGTTAACCACTAATCTGGACTAATTAGGTCGTTAATCATCTCGGCTAATTATAGTCCTCACAACTCTCACCACCTTAAGAGATTTCGTCCTCGAAATCAAAACAACTTTCTGCGCAAAACACAACAGATCACAGAACAGACTGAAAACCAACCATACACCAACAGCACACCGGGGAGAACTCCGCATTCAGAAGAAGGTGTGATCACTTCTACCACCTCTAGGTCACCACTGCTTAGGAAATCTCTTCGCGACCACGCCAGCGCCAGTGCACCAAAACCAAAGGTATGATATTCTCCTTCATTCTTCGTAACCCCACAAGTTCAGAAATAATGTATCGCTCGCTTGGGTTGTATTCGTTTATCTCGAAGGAAGCGGATGTCCCAGCATAATAAACCTTGATGCCGAAATTTTCTTTAAGATTCACCAGCTTCTCCTTCGGGTCCAGAGATCTCACTGGACCATCATAACATCTTAGGGTCTAGTCCAGCTCACTTCATCAGTCTCCCAGCACCAAGGGAGGGTCTGGCTCGTGTCTCCTCGGCTGGAACACATGATATAAATCATGAAATCAAAAAAACACAGCCGGTATATGTAGACAACAAGCCATGGACCCAACCTGTTGGAACACACTCGCACTGACTGATGAGTTTCAGAGCTAACTTACCCTACATTCTCAAGCTCGACACCAGTTGGAAGGAGAAACTCACCAAACGCACAAGACCTGCAAGGCAAAACTCCAAAGATCATACCTTATAGACACCAACTGGCTTGGCTATCTCACTCAACTTTCATTCTGGATCAAATCTGATCCTCGTAGTCCTTCAACTGCTGCACAGAATCCGGTGAAGACCGCAGAATTTCCTCAATGCTTTCAATTGGTAACGCAAATCTGCACTTATTTCCTTGCAAAAAATCGAGGAAAATCACCCCGAACATCTCTGGGAGCTAAAAAAGCGCGCAAAAGTCTACCAAATCAAGGAATTTCTGTCAATCACCAGCGACAATATTCGCCACAACTCGTAGCATGCCTTCCTAAATCTGGGTGGTCAGCTCAGATTGGCCATCTGGTTGGGGCGGTAAGCTGCTATCCTAGCAAATCGAGACTCCCAAGCTTCCTGACATCTCTTCCAACAACGGGAAGTACATCAAGAACCCCTTGTCAAACTCTGTCGACATCGGCACACCATTCAATCTCGCCACAGGAAACAATAATCAAGCCTGCTCTAAGCTGGCTCCAACACAGCTTAGCTTACTCAACTATACAGTCAACTCGGACTGGTACAACAATCGATCAAAATAACTCTAAGGCTGCTGCTAAGTACAAACGTCCAGCTCGCCTCAAAGTTGGAAGCTCACTTAGGGCGTATCACGACAGTACGCCATATAACAACTAGCGCTGCTCCACTCTAGAGTCGAGAAGTACAGACTTCTATTCATTTCTAGGTAACATCTCTACTTTACTTGTTCAGCTAAAACAACTGCGGTCTGGCTATCGTCGACAGCTCTTCAAGACAGTAGATGTGCAACAGTAACAAAACTCCAGAAGTTGGGGCAGATACCGGCACCAACTCAAAGCGGGGAACGATGTCGTGCTCCGAAAGCAAACCCAATAACCTCGTCCGGGAAGGCATCAAGGGCCATCGAACAGACCACTAACACGTACTCCTCCATCTAGCCAAACACTCCAGCAATAGACACAACATCACATGAACTATGTTGGGATCAAATCTACCCACGCTCAATACACTAAGCAGAAAGACACGCGTGTGATGTTCTTGTGTCAACACAACTCACGCAGGAAAATCTAGAACAACGCAAAGTCCTGCTATGACTCCCCCGGTAATCCTCCAGCTTGCTCTCACGACAACGCGATCACACGAGCACACCGGAGTCCAGTTTAGATTGAGAAGGCTATATGAATCTAAATGTATCCGGTGGCTAATAACCCGTTCGCAGGAATTGAGCAGGGAAAGGTAGAATCTACGAAGAACCTTCAGAAGGACCCTGCTACGACAAGGGAAACACTGCCGTATTGCAGAACACACCCTCGAGAAGTTTCCAGTCTGTCCACACGGGTGGCAAACGTCTAACACACTTCCACCGCAACACTCTGATCACAAGAACCATCCTCGATGTCTATCGTTCGGTCCACAACATCTACAAAGGAGGAAAGGGACGCTGCCACACCAATAGGTGAAGGTTATCTCTCAAGTCTTTCAGAAATCTATTCTGCTGCGTCCTCACACGTCCAGCAACGAGAGGAACATAGGCGAGAATAGAAAAGAACTGTCTCGAACATGCGGTCACCTTCAAATCTCTATGCACCAAGTAATCACACTCACGCTCCTTGCTGATGTAGGAAAACTCAGGGATGTACTTCTGATGGAAGGCAGCACGAAAACACTCTCTCTCAAAGCTGCTGCACTCATCTCTGCCTTTGCTGGAGGGACATCTCACCACCAGCGTTGGGCAAACTCTCTCACCTGGAACGTTGCCAACTCAGCCTCGTCTCATCCTCAAGCTGCACATGGTTGAACAACCCAACATACGCTCTAAACATCCCTCGGTTACGAGACCACCCTTTGCACCAGTGAAGGTAGGAGGATCATCCATCGTCCTAGTCCGAACTACCTCCACGACATCCACTCGTCGAGTCACAAACTCCGTCTCAACTTCCGACAATCTCGCACAACGACGCAAAGGAGCTCTCGGCTGAGGGACATCCTCCTCACCACTCGAACTCTCAGCCTTGACTATCATCCATCTAACAGCTCTACCTCTACCTTTACTAGGCAACATCTAAGAGGCACACAAGGTAAGCATAAACAAAGCAGGCAAACATGTAGTCAAGCACATGCAGGATGACAAACGCAGTGCCTAGACTCTAGTGTGATAGAAATGAAACGAGCTTATCATAGTTTAAGCTCTAATACCAAAATGTCAGGCCCCGTGCTTACAAACACAGACACAACACGCAAAACACGGAACTTAAGAAAAGTGGCTACAAATTTTTCTTTTGGCCTGACCTTAAAATATGTCTTTCAACATCGGCGTATACTGAAAATAAGGTTTCGAATAAAAGCCATACGCCAATGAAAACAAATATATACATGCCTCCAAATAAGTCAAGTCAATACGAAACAACTACACAGGGCATCCCTTGGAAATGACTCGATATATCATATATGTTTATATATATAGATATATATATAACTGGGAACCCACACCTAGGACTGCAACAGCTGCCTCACTAACGGACCAGCTTATCTACCTGAAAATGCCTGCAATGGCCAACACATGGTCAAAGCAGCCCCAAGGGAAACAAACGAGATTAAACCTCAGTACAAAGAGCAATCAACAACAGCTAACAATAAGGCATGAACATAATGTGTGCAATGCATGAAGACAGGTACAATGCATTATTGGGGCTCAAGGAACGACTCAACAGTTGGAGATACAATGCTCACAGAAACACTCAACAGCTGGAGGTGCATAGCTCTCAGAAACAAATCGGTAGCCGGGGACACAGTGCTCACAGAACAACTCCACGGCTGGAAGTACAGAGCTTACAGAGACAACACATAGCTGGCTATCAGAACAAAAGTGGTCATCAATCGTGTGAGAGAAGGTGAATTACCCGGGCGCTCAATCACACATGGTACCAGAAGTGGCCATAGAGCATGTAAGAGAATGAGAGCTACCCAACCGCTCCATCGCACGCAGTGCCCAAATCACATATACACCGGAAATGGGCCACGGAGCATGTGAGAGAATGGGAGCTACCCAGCCGCTCCATCACACGCAGTCTGCTGCTAACAGATCAATAACAGCTAACAAAGGAAATGAACTCAACATCAGCGGACTACTAGCACAGGATATAAGCTCAACCCACATAACAGCATGCGGATCACCAAGAGGCGGAGCTCAGCTTAGGAAACAGCATGCGGGTAACGAGATGGGGGAGCTCAATATGCCATGCGTGTATGCGATACTAACCAACAGATACAACATACAATAATCATAAGAAGAAACATCATGGAAAAATAGGAATATCATACAAGCTACTGCTGAACAACATAAGCAAAATAGTTGTAGAACACTCACGATGCAGGAACAGAACAACACAACTCAAACTATCTCATGTGATATACAGCTAGACCTTGCAGCTCACAATCACATGCACAACAGCACACACCACTAACAGCGCGGCTACACAGATCACGCATAAAATTTCCAGCAGCTTAATACATAGCAACACTGGCAAAGCATGCATAGCAGATCTCTCAAGAAAACCATGCGACGCTAAACTTAGCACACAACTCACAGATACGAGGCCTATGGCCACCACCAGCAGACAATGCAGCTACACAGCCCTCGCATAAAATCTACAGTATGCATAATACAACTCAACATATGCACAGAAAGTTACAGCAGGGCCACAACAGGCCTATCATTGTTCAGCAGCTTACCTCGAGACAGCACACACATAACCAAGCTACGGGCACAGCTCATGCAGCCACACTATGTACTCATGCTTAACACCAAATCTGTAACTATAAGCTCGGACTCGTACCTCATGCAGATCTTGGTCAATGCTTCAGCACCGCTCGCAGCTGGAAGAAAGACAAACCTCCTACACCGCTTGACCAACTGCCTAGGGCCATCAGCTCTCGTCAACAACAAGGGAGGTTCAAATCCGCCAAGAAATTTACGAAATAAGCGTAAGGCCTCATAGGCAGAACCACTGTGGCTATAACCAGAGCCCTATCAAGCTCAAAGGTAAACTCTAGGGACATAAACTAACGCTAGCCGAATACGGTTACATGAACCAAAGCTCAACTCGATCGAAACATCAGGAAACCTAACTCACGCATCTTCTCAACGATCTCCTCCGTCCGGCCTCCTGTCGGATCAAAACTGGTACTAAAACGTCGGCCTTGAAGAGGGGTTTCCAATCGTTGTACACTCGCTCCCAACGGATTGGCCAAACTCCGATGAATTGGAATTTACTCTGTCGGGTGAACAGTAACTAGGTCTAAGAGAATATCTACGGGAGCTTCCTGGAGATATTAAGGATTGTGTGGTCTGATTAACTAAGTATGGGTCAACGAGGGATATTATACACACGCTCAATAGATCATGGCTACAGTGAACCCAGCTCAGCCCTCACACGCGATGCAGCTTACGAACCAACATAGCTTAAACTTCTAGGACAGATTACAACTACAGTGGTATCAGATCAGCTCAGATCTCCCCACTGTACTCAGCCTACGCAAAACAGCTCGCATCAAAATTTCAAAGATGACACCAGTTTAGACACAAAACTTGGGGCGCCTCCACTCACAGCACGCCCTCAGCAGCACAGATCACCCGAATTCAGCACAGAGCACTGTATAGTTCCACCAGACAGCTTACATCACCTCAGGTCAGATCGCATCCTAGAAAACCAGATCTGGATGCTCTATCCAGCTTGCAGCAACCAAACAGCCTGCGACACACTCTCAGCATGGAGAACCTAATCTTAGAGCAGCTCACAGCTTCGCACTTACACAGCTCGCAGCACAGAGCAATTCACACACACTGTCCAGCTCGCACGAACCCAACAGACATCTTCCGAGCTGGAACTCCGAACAGCTTTCATCCTGCCTGACTGCTATAGGTACCCCTTGTCTAAGCTGAAGATCACAACAGCTCTTGTTTAGACAGGACGTCACCACCAGCCTAGACTTAAACTTGTACCTCAATGCAGTACAACACCCGCGATCTACATAACCAGTTTAGGGAACCCAAAACATCTATAAGTTTTTCGTTGCTAAGCTCCTATATCTATATTAGTTTTCGACTGCCAACCCATCTCGCGATCTCAAGTACAGCTTGCCCTACAACATCTCATCTCACCCCGACCAGCTCAGGTCACGCATATCCTCAACAGCTCACAGCCCTTAGGCCAGCTCCTACTGTTCATCTCGGATCACACTAACATCGCTGTCTACAGTTCGCACTACTCATCTTAGGGTGCTCTCAAAAGCTTATGATGTCCAAAGCTGTCCTCTAAGCTCACAGATCACCGTGCATGAACCTGGAGCAGCTCACGATCCCAGAACAGATCATGCCTGCTGTTCTTGATACACAGTTCCCCTAAACCGCTAACAGCTCATAGAATCAGCACCATCCATTCACACCAGCTTACGCCTAATCTGGTCCATGATAAATAGATTACAGTACCACTCGTCAACCAGCTCGCATAAACCCTAGGACCAGCTTTCATCCTAGTCGATCCACTTCAGCTGCTACTCCCTAAGTTGGTCTATCTAGATTAGTTAACCACTAATTTGGACTAATTAGGCCGTTAATCATCTCTGCTAATTACAGTCCTCACACTTTAGCCTGAGTACTAGATGTGCTCTAGTAAATGGGATTTCCTAATAGCGCATGTGATGTCTCTATTTATCTCCAAGATGTATTGCATGGCTATCGTGTAACAACCACATTTTTTCAATCGAAATTACAATAATTTGGGTTCGGAATTGAATGAAAGTCATAATTCATATTGGGTCAAAAGACAATTAGCCAAATACTTTTTGAATAACGTGAAAGTACATATAAATTTCAGCTCACGACTAGAAAGATAACGATTTAGAGCTGTGAATAATTATGGAACATTTATAAAATTTTCAAAAAGTCTCCGTTCAGTGTTCAGAGAACTATATATGGAATAACTGATACAATTTCTTTACAAACTGGTAGATCTGAAATCTAAACTGAACAATAGGTAATCTGTGCTAGCACGGAAAAGGTTCCACGATAAACACCCCTGATCTAATCCAGATCGAACCAACCAGTAGCCTCTGAACCTGATCACCCGCACTTAGGAAAACTAGTGAGCTTAGAGGCTCAGCAAGCAAATATGAAATAATGAAGGCGGGCAATACATGCAAAACAATATATTTCACTGTAACTGAAAGCTCGTAAGCTAATAGAGCTTGAAAGCTGTACAACTCGTAAGTTGAAAACTGAATACCTGGTAATTTGAGAAGCTATGTGTGAAAACTCAGAAATTCAGCTTTCGAAAAAAAAATCCGGGTCGGTCAACTCAGATCCCTCTCGGTCAACTCAGATCCCTCTCGGTCAACACAGATTCGTCGGTCAACTTAGATCCCTCTCGATCAAATCAGATTCATCAGTCAAATCAGATTCGTTGGTCAACTCAGATTTCTGGATAAGTCAACAGCCAACTCAGATTTCTGGACAATCAGCAGCCAACTCAGATTTGGGACTGGTCAACACAGCTCTGGACTGGTCAACACAGTTCTAGACTGTTCAAATCAGATTTGACAAGTAAATTCAGATTTTGCGACGCAGATTCAGATTTGGCAACGCAAAATCAGATTCGATAAAGAAAACTCAGATTTGGCCGTGAATTTCAGTAAGGTTCTTCACGCGTACAGAGCAAATCTCGCAATTGTAACTGCCAATTTGGATGGATTAATGGCCAATTAAACCACCCAATTCAATGCCTAAACCTTTGCTCTTGTAACAGCCATTTTAATGGCCATGAAATCAGGAATTTATGGCCTTAATGGCAGGCCTTTTGACTCCCATTTCTGCACCTATAAATACCCCGCTGATGGCAGCATCCTTCCCCACATTCATTTCAAAATTTCTCAGAGAATACATTAAACTCTCTCGTTGAAATCCTGCAAAAGTTGTAACAGCATCCTTCCCCACATTCATTTCAAAAATTTCTCAGAGAATACATTAAACTCTCTCGTTGAAATCCTGCAAAAGTTGTAACCCAGCACTGTATGAAGTTCTTCAGATTTCATGCATCAGATTTGCAAAACGCTGAACATTTCCTGCACTTTGAACCGCACAGATTTCAGCAGACTGTAAGTGGGCTTTTGCTATATATATATTCGTTTCAAATATTGTATATATTATTCGTTTTAAGTTCTATTTTAAATTACTGTTCGAGCACTTGTTTTGTATCTGATTCCATTTCGTGTCAATATTAGGATAAAATTTATTAGTTTTGGTGATAACAAAATAAGACTAGTTGCTACTGGAAAATCAGCCGGTAAATTTTACAGGAGAACATTTTTAGTCGACGGGTTGATTTTTAGCAGTTGATCTATTTGGAGAAATTCAGCAGTTGGAAGATTCTTAATCAGTTATCAACTTATATCAGCCGTTGGAATAATTAAGCAGATCAGTCGTTAGTTTGTTTTCAGCTGTTGGAATTTTTAGAGGTAACCAACAGGTAGATTATTCCAGGGCATATCAGCAGACAGTTGCTTTAGTTGCAGGCGCAAGCTTTTGAGATTTAGCGTGTTTTTTTAGGGATTGCAAAACGACAGCGTTCTGGATTAGTCAAAACGTCAGCGTTCAAATAAGTTGAAACGACAGTGTATTGAACTAGCGCTAAAATTCAGTCGTTGGAGGTTGCGTTGTTAATTCAGAGATGGCTACAGTGAAATATCAGCAGACAGATGTTTACTTCAATAGTCAACATTATTCAGCAGACAGGCACTCAAATCAGCAGATGGCTACAGTATTCTCTTGATCCAGTCGCTGCCTCTCTTAATCGTTACAACCAGCCGATACATTATAAAAGGAAGAAGGGGAGACGTAGGATATTTATATCCAAACTTCGAAAACAAACTCTTGACCCTAATCTTTTATTTAACGCATCTATTTATCGTTTTACTGTTCACTGATCGATTGGCTTATTTCCGCACAATATTTGTTAGCCAAGAGATCAGCTGCTAAACTGAGATACCTTAAATCTGGTAACTCGGATTTAAGTTAAGCAAGGCGCTTGTAAAATTGTTTTAAAGGTTTCGAAAAATTTAAAATAGTAGGAGTTCATTCAACCCCCCCTTCTGAACTCCTGCAGCTGATTTCGAACCATATTGATCCTATCAATTGGTATCAGAGCCTGCGTGTCTTAGTATTGAACAGTTATCTTTCGTGCTTTATTATATCTCTATATGTCTACTTCTCACAACAAGATTCCTTTGTTTTCAAGGGAAGACTATGACGATTGGAAAATACGCATGCAAGCGCATCTGGCTGCTCTAGATGATGAAATGTGGGTGGTCCTCACTGAAGGGCCGCTGAAGATTATGAAGCGTAATCTAGCGTTAGCGTTTGCAATATCCAATGGCGAGCCTCAGTTCCTTGAGAAGGCCAGACATGAGTATACAAGTGAAGATAATAAGAAAGCAAACTTAGACAAAGTGGCCAGGGATATACTTTACAAGACGCTGGACAAAGAAAAAAATATGTTCAGCAAAATCAAAACCTGCGCCACAGCGAAATACATTTGGGAAAAGCTGACTCAAATCTGTGAGGGTAGTGACGAGACGAAGGAGAACAAGATGACGGTGGCTCAGCAGAAGTTTGAGTCCATCAAAATGAAAGATGGAGAAACAATGACAGAGCTCGATGAGTGGTTCAGCGCCGTGGTGATTGAGCTAAACAGCTTGGGCAAAGAATACAGTAACAGAGAGTTGGCGCTGAAGGTGATGAGAGCATTACCCAGAGAGTGGGATGTGAAGACCATGGCAATGCGTGAATCCAAAGATTTGAACAAGCTGGAGCTGCACGACTTGTTTTCCAACCTCAAAGCCTATGAATTCGAGTTGGAGACAAGAGCAGAAGCTGGACAATCAACATCCCAGCCGACGAAAGCTCTGGCAGCCACAACTACTGAACAGTGCTCTCCAAGCACAAGCAAAATAGCTGATCAACTCAGCGACGACGTCATGTCCCTCATCGTTAAGAAGTTTGGGAAATACTTGAGAAGATCCTATAACCTTTCTACTCCTTACAATAATTATAAATCTGATAAAGTTGCTTCTGATATGAAATGTTATAACTGTGATCGTCCAGGGCACTTTGCAGTTGATTGCAATAGGCCAAGAAAGGAGGACAGATCCAGAGACGATAAGAGATCAGATGATAGATACAGGACGGATGACAAGAAGGAGGATCGATACAAGCGAGAAGACAAGACAGAAGAGAGAGCTGTTGAGAGATCCAAAGAAAGATCGAAAGACAGACGGATGAGGACTAGAGGAGATAAGAGGACCAGCCGCAAGCATGACCGCAAAGTACTGGTGGCTGAGGAAAGCACCAAGAGCTGGGCAGATACTGACTCAGAATCTTCATCCAGCAGCTCCTCATCAAGTGATAGTGAACAGGAAGAGGTTCACTGTTTTATGGCTGACCAAACTTCGGATGACGAGGTATTCGATTTCTCTAACGTTGAATTTACACGAGAAGATCTTGTCAGTGCACTAAATTACATGGTCAAAGAGTACAGGAAGCTTTCTCATTCATGTGAGGAAGCTAAAGCTGAAAACATAAGTCTGAAAAGTAGTTCGATTGAATCAGGCTCTGATGAGCTTGAGGATATTGACAACTTGAAGATTGAGTTGAGTAAGCTGACAGTTGAGAATGAATTGTTGAGAAGTGAGTCCAGTGAGCTCAAGGCTGAAGTTGAAAAATTAACTAAAGAAATGAGCTCCTGGAACCAATAGACACGTGCTCTCCACAAGCTGCATGAAATCCAAAAATCAGTATACGATAGAACTGGTTTGGGTTTCAATAGTAGTGGTGAGAGCAGTGAAGGAGAGACAAGTACTCAATCACAATCAGCATATGACAAGTTCAACAAAATGAGCTTTGTCAAAGCCAATGTGATATATGACTGCTTTGAGTCGATAAAATTTGATGACCAGAACTCTACCAAGTTGAGCGATAATGGCAAATCTGGTATAGGTTTCCAAAGACCTGAGAATTCCAAGCCCAGCTGGCTAAAGAACAAGCTAGACAAGGATAAAGCAAAAGCTGGTTCGAAGTCCTTTGTTCCCAACCAACCGAGGCGTAATTCGAGGAAGACAAAATCTGGTGTACAAAGACTCAGCCGAGGAGAGATCTAAGTGGTCAGAAGATGAAATCAAAACTCAATAGATCTCACAATTATGCACAGACCTTTGTGGACCCGCATACTGGGAAAACTGTGAAAGTAATTTAAGTATGGGTCCCGAAAGGGGTAATCCGATCTGGACCCAAGTAAAATTGGGTACCAAAAGCTGGTTTCATGATTGCAGGATAACAGGTACGAACCAGCTGATGTATCAAACTTGTGGTACCTGGATAGCGGCTGTGCAAGACATATGATAGGAAATCGAAAGCTGCTAACAGACGTCATTCCACACAAAGGCGCAAAGATAGTCTTTGGTGATAATGCATGCGGTAACACCGTGGGTAAGGGTAAGCTTATCCACGGTAACATTTCTATATCTGATGTCTTAATTGTTGATAACCTTCGATACAATTTGATTAGCATTAGTCAGCTGTGTGACAAAGGTTACATAGTCCAGTTTCAACAACACACATGCACGGTTCAGAGTCCAAGTGGTCTGACTGTATTGGTAGGCAAACATTAGGGGAATACCTACATAATCAATTGGTCAGATCAGCTGGAATCTGAGCATTTGTTCCTTGCAGCTGGTTCTTCCAAGAACTGGCTGTGGCATCAAATAATGAACCATTTAAACTTCAAAACACTTGCCAAGTTGAGTGAACATGATATGGTTTCTGGTTTGCCAAAAATTAGTTTTTCTAAGGATAAGATCTATGCCGCATGTCAACTGGGTAAATAAATAAAATCTACTTTAAAAAATAAAGGCACAAAACGTTGTACCCGTTGCCTTGAGCTCTTGCATATGGATCTTTTTGGTCCTATTTCAGTAACGAGCTTAGGGGGAACAATTACACCCTTGCAGTTGTTGTTGATTTTACTAAATATACTTGAGTGTTGTTTTTGAAAGCAAAATCTGAAACCGCCGACCAGCTGATACGCCTTTTCAAACCTTTACAAAATGACAGATCTTGTTCAGTCAACCGGATAAGAAGTGATCGCGGTACTGAGTTTCTAAATTTTAAATTAATTTTTATCTGGAAGATTTAGGAATAAAGCATGAGCTTTCAGCATCTAGAACTCCTCAGCAAAACGGGTTAGCTGAAAGGAGAAACCGCACTTTAAAAGAAGCTGTTAGATCTATGATTGCATATTTCGGGATTTCACAAAAATTCTGGGAAGAAGCAGTTAACACAGTATGTTACACTCAGAACAGATCAATGATTAATAGGATGCACGATAAAACCCCATATGAGATCTGGCGTGGCAAGAAACCTGATATTTCTTAATTCAGGGTGTTTGGGTGTAAATGTTTCATTCATAACAATGGCAAGAAGCATCTAACTGCCTTTGAACCTAAATCTGATGCAGGTATCTTCCTAGGTTATTCAGCTGTGAGCAAAGCATATCGAGTTTTCAACAATCGAAGCTTGATAGTTGAGGAATCATCACACGTAGTGTTTGATGAAACCAGCTTCAAGTAAAATTCAGCTGCAAGCCTACATTATTTGTGTTAACGTCTGGAGTCAACAAGTCTTGAAGAATCAGACGACGACGTGCCACAAAGACAATCAGCTGAAGAAGAACAACCAGCAGTGGTCACAACGCACAACAATGTTCAACAAGATCTGACAGGTAATCCAATAGTTATTGATTTAACTAACGTGGATCATCCGCAAGATCAAATTGCCTCAAGTGTACCATCTGCTGGGGGTGTTGCGACAAATGATCAACCAGCCGACGATGAATCAGACGTTGCACCAACTGACGTTGATAAACAAGATGTTGAGCAAGCAGTCGCAAGCGCTTCTCCATTGGTTTCTAGACCAACGCCTGAAGCACCAGCTGGTAGCACAAATTATCAATTGCTTTCACCACCAGCTGGACATCAAGGCGCGAGCACATCATATCATTTGGTATTAAGACCAACAGCTGGACAATCAGTCGCAAGATCACCAGCTGATGAACCAGTCGCAAGTACATCTCACCAGCTGGAAGCCCAAGTTGGATAGATTCTATGCAAGAAGAGTTAAATCAGTTTATACGTAATAACGTATGGACACTTGTACCTAGACCTAGTAATCATTCAGTCATAGGAACTAGGTGGGTCTTTAGGAACAAACTGAATGAAGATGGCATAGTAACTAGAAACAAAGCTAGGCTGGTAGCGCAAGGATTTAGACAAATGGAAGGTATAGATTTTGATGAGACCTTCGCACTAGTAGCAAGATTAGAAGCCATTCGCATGTTCTTAGCTTATGCTGCATTCAAAGACTTTAAAGTCTTTCAAATGGATGTTAATAGTGCCTTTCTAAACAGCGTCTTAACAGAGGAAGTGTATGTTGCACAACCTCCTGGCTTCGTTAATCATGCACATCCAGACTTTGTTTACAAACTGTTGGGATCCGGATCCGCCCCCCGGCGAGGCAGCGGAAGAACAGAAAACAGATGTCGGGAGACGATCAATACTAAAAATTCAGTAACAAATTACGACATTCATAGGATTTTTAGGTGACTACCTTGCTGCCACTTGTGCCTGGCTCCAACCATAGTTACAATAACGTCGGCTCTTCTCGGTAGATTGCGGTAGAAATCGCCAATCCGGTCCACGACCAGAAACGAGAATCCTTCGTCAGCCTGCACTAGAAGGACTGACGAGATCAGCACGAATGGATTCTCCTCGTCGAATTGGCCGGAAACAATTTTCCGGCGAGGACGGGCGGCGGCGGCGGCGGCGGCGGCTTGTAGAGAGGAGGGAGGGGCAGCCACTTCTAGGTTTAGGGTTAGGTTGTAACAACTCTCTTGAAGTCTAGGCTTAGGCTTAATTAAATAAGCTTAAGTGTTGGACTTGGACCGGCCCAACGGGCCCGGGTCCAACGATGAACATTCAGTTCATCTCCACCACTGAGGCTTCATCGTAACTCCGATCGCCGATCAGATCGGACGATCGACTCAGTTTCCGAAACTGAATAATATGATCTGAAAAACCATATTTCAGAACCCCAGTGCAAAATGACCGTTTTGCCCCTCAACAGTGGGAAACCCCGGTTTGACCCCTGTTGACTTTTAGGAAGTTGCACTTCCCGAAATCCTCTTCTTGCGCTCAACACATTGAGCTGAGTATCCGTGCGGGAATCTCTAATCTAGTACTTGTGTGACCCTCAATGGTTCAGGGATACAGCTAGTCGTGGGCCCACAACCATTGTGGCTCCGGAATCACAATTCCGAACCTGCCCAATGGATCATGTTAAGAGCGTCTAGCAACATCGCCCCATGATCCCCTAGGTATCACTGATAGTGCCTGCAAGAACCAGTTGGTCGTGGTTAGCGTACAGTACGGTCCTTTCAATCCATATATCCCGATCAGATCAACGACCATTGGTAAATCGAGAGTCGCTATAGATCCGATAGCTATGCATACATCTTGGAGATCGAATAGTGACATCACGAGTGTAACTAGGTAAACACATTTACCTAAAACACTTCTAGTACTCTGGCCAGAGATTTATACACTATTATCCCCTCAGATAGCATGGGATATCCACGCATGTCTGCGAGCGGTGAGTCCTCGACAAAGATGCATCGACTCCTACATGCATCGGGGTCTCACCCAATCCCGACGCCTTATGACCCCAAGTGAGTCGGCAAACGGGTCAAAATGAGACGCCTATCATGTAGAGTCTCAATGACGTTTCGAGTCGTGAGGACTAATCAGTACAACCAAGACCTCGGACTTATCCACTCGACAAATGGTAACCACTTGGAAAGTCGGAACGATGGTAGTTCGATAGATCACCAGGTCACTATCTATCTGCATGCTCAGAACATCATAATGTTCCCTACCAATGAAACATGGTACTTCGCATCGCAGATACTAGTCTCGAACTCGGGCGGCCTTATCCTCATTTTGACGGCCCAATCGACTAGGAACATGTTCAGAATACACAGTGACTATTAGATGTGTTTCATGATAGCCGTCATACCCACTATCACATCTAACATACACTTGAGTGCATTCTA
>KQ990613.1:5311-27746 GCA_001598015.1 Dorcoceras hygrometricum | reverse complement strand
CCCCGCAGGAACATTATTTTTTGATTTGTGCCGATATAGACTTACTGGTCCAGTTACGGGATAAGGTAATAGATGAAGTGGCAAAATTCTTTTATTCGTTTAGTTTGAAGAGATTAGCCAATATACAGATAGATGACTCCTATTTTGCTAAGGAGGAACTGGTTTTGTCTTGGGCGGAGGCACAGTCAACAGGAGTGGCACTTCAAAGAAAAATGTATATACTTTTGAAGTACAGAGCAGTTCTGGTGAGAAAATACTTAGAGGGGTGGATACTAAATTTTGTACCCGGGGAAGGAGATTCGGCAGTCCATCTCAAAGTATCGACATGCTATCAGATATTCTTTCTTTTGTTTTAGAGGAATTAAAATAGCAGGCAGTAGCACACCGTATTCGATGGGATAGGCCGTGTTGCTCTATATTGTTTGAAGGTCGCTTGACTAGTCACCGTGTCATTCCTGCCTATACTATTTTTGAAGTTTCTAGTCAGCGTCAATATGACGACACTCTCCCTCTCGTGAGTGATTTTTTCAAACTGATGAAGAAGAGATGGGCAGATATTTGTATAGAGGCTGTATAATTCTTTGTTTCAGGCAGACTTCTTCCAGTTGGCTCTATTAATTTTTGTAGATCTCTTCAAGTTGTTCAACCGGCTTACAGTTTTGCTCCTCTCCAGCCAACAGTTTTTGCTTTGAGGGTGTCTCAGTTTTGTACCGTGTTTATTAATAACAGTTTATTCAGTCGGTTGCATACAGAGGATGTTCGCAGATTTGTGAGCTCTATTGCTTTTGAGAGAACCGTTTTGAGAAGTGTCCAGCTTGAACAGAATACAGTCTCAGTTGCTCCGATTGTACATTTGATAGATGAGCATTCTTCTTCTGATTCCACTTCAGATGACGTTTCAATGGATTTTGCTGATCAGGACACTGCTGCTGCTTCAATCTCTCTCCCAGCTGCTCCTTTTCCAGATGTTACAAAGGCCTTAAACCAGCTACGAGCTTCAATAGAACAAATAAGTGAAAGAGATGATGGTTCCAAGCACAAAGACACACTATTATTGCACCTCCACGACTTTGAGAGGCAAGTTACCGCGCGCCTCGATGCAGAGGATAGAGTACTTGGGGCGTTGCGCAGAGATTCAAATGATCAAAGAAATCTCATGTCGATGGATATTAAGTCATCTCACAAGCAGTTGAGCACTCAGATTGCCTCTAATTCTCTTGATGTAGTTGATGTCCGGAAGTTGGTCAGGGAGAATCACCAGGAGCTTAATGCTAAAGTCACATCTCTGGAAGAGCAAGTGGCTGCTACTCGCCATGATTTATTGGATTTTAGTGCTCAAGCACATCAGACCCTCAATGTTATTACCGACCAACTGAGCGAACTCGTTGCATATATCAACCGTGGTGGTAATGACAAAAAGGGAGAAGTAAGTAGCAGCCGCCCACCACCTGATAATCAAAACAGAGGAAGTGGTAATATAGGTGGTGGTGGTGATATTGTTAGAACAATTGACAATGCACAGAGAGACATTCTGGAGAGACTTATGGCTGCTGATAGGCAAAGGGAAAAAGAAAGGGGTAGTCGAAGCAGAAGTAGATATCACAAGAGGAGAAGATATTAGATTCTGTGTACAAATATTTTGTACTATTTTTTGTAGTTAATGGAATTAATGGAATTTGTGATTTCAGCAGTCGTTGTGCAATTTATTTTTGCCTATTCATTTTTCTCGGCTGCTAAGTTTTGTCATAACCTAAAAGGGGGAAATTTTTAGGATAAAATTTATTAGTTTTGGTGATAACAAAATAAGACTAGTTGCTACTCGAAAATCAGCCGGTAAATTTTATAGGAGAACATTTTTAGTCGACGGGTTGATTTTCATCAGTTGATCTATTCGGAGAAATTCAACAGTTGGAAGATTCTTAATCAGTTATCAACTTATACCAGCCATTGGAAGAATTAAGCAGATCAGTAGTTAGTTTGTTTTCAGCAGTTGGACTTTTTAGAGGTAACCAGCAGGTAGATTCTTCCAGGGCATATCAGCAGATAGTTTCTTTAGTTGCAGGCGCAATCTTTTGAGAGTTAGCGTGTTTTGTTAAGGATTTCAAAACGACAACTTTTGGATTAGTCAAAACGACAGCGTTCAAATAAGTTGAAACGACAGTGTATTGAACTAACGCTAAAATTCAGTCGTTGGAGGTTGCGTTGGTAATTCAGCAGATGGCTAAAGTTAAATATCAGCAGACATTTGTTTACTTCAATAGTAAACGTTATTCAGCATAGAGGCACTCAAATCAGCAGATGGCTACAGTATTCTCTTGATCCAATCGCTGCCTCTCTTAATCGTTACTGTTAGAGTAGATGCCCAACTAGCCAACTTGTGGCGTGTGGGTTTTATAGACTCTTGTACAAACAGTCTTTATATATATGATATTCGCATTTACTTATATGGCGTTCTTTACTTTCATTATGTGTGTAATGATTTACAATTGCGTTGAGTAAAGACCTAGAATGCACTAAAGCGTATGTTAGATGTGATAGTGGGTATGACGGCTATCATCGAACACATCTAATAGTCGTTGTGTATTCTGAACATGTTCCTAGTCGATTGGGCCGTCAAAATCAGGATAAGGCCGCCCGAGTTCGAGACTAGTATCTGCGATGCAAAGTACCATGTTTCATTGGTAGGGAACATTGTGATGTTCTGAGCATGCAGATAGATAGTGACCAGGTGATCTATCGAACTACCCTCGTTCGGACTTTCCAAGTGGTTACATTTGTCGAGTGGATAAGTCCGAGGTCTTGGTTGTACTGATTAGTCCTCACGACTCGAAACGTCATTGAGACTCTACATGATAGGCATCTCACTTTGACCCGTTTGCCGACTCACTTGGGGTCACCAGGCGTTGGGATTGGGTGAGACCCCGATGCATGTAGGAGTCGATGCATCGTTGTCGAGGATTCACCGCTCGCAGACATGCGTGGATATCCTATGCTATCTGAGGGGATAATAGTGTGCAAATCTCTGGCCAGAGTACTACAAGTGTTTTAGGTAAATGTGTTTGCCTAGTTACACTCGCGATGTCACTATTTGATCTCCAAGATGTATGCATAGCTATCGGATCTCTAGCGACTCTCGATTTACCAATGGTCGTTGATCTGATCGGGATATATGGATTGAAAGGACCGTACTGTACGCTAACCATGACCTACTGGTTCTTGCAGGCACTATCAGTGATACCTAGGGGATCATGGGGCGATGTTGCTAGACGCTTTACCATGATCCGTTGGGCAGGTCCGGAATTGTGATTCCGGAGCCACAATGGTTGTGGGCCCACGGCTAGCTGTATCCCTGAACCATTGAGGGTCACACAAGTACTAGATACCGAGATTCCCGCACGGATACTCAGCTCAATGTGTTGAGCACGAGAAGAGGATTTTGAGAAGTGCGACTTCCTAAAAAATCAACAGGGGTCAAACCGGGGTTTCCCGCTGTTGAGGGGCAAAACGGTCATTTTGCACTGGGGTTCTGAAAAATGTTTTTTTAGATCATAATATTCAGTTTTGGAAACTGAGTTGATCCGTCCGATCTGATCGGCGATCGGAGTTACGGTGAAGTCTCGGTGGTGGAGATGAACTGAATGTTCATCATTGGACCCGGGCCCGTTGGGCCGGTCCAAGTCCAACACCTAAGCTTATTTAATTAAGCCTAAACCTAGACAAAACAAAACACTTGACACAACTCCCAAAAACCCTAAATTGCGCCGCCCCTCCTCTCTCCCACAAGCCGCCGCCGCCACCGCCCGTCGTCGCGGAAAATTCGTTTCCGGCCAACTCGACGAGGAGAATCCGTTCGTGCAGAATTCGTCAGTGCTTCTAGTGCATGCTGACGAAGGAGTCTCGGTTCTGGTCGTGGACCGGATTGGCGATATCTACCGCAGTCTACCGAGAAGAGCCGACGTTATTGTAACTACGGTTGGAGCCAGGCACAAGTGCCAGCAAGGTAGTGGTTTTTGAACCCCCTATGTATGTCGATAACTGTTATCAATTTTTCGTATTGATCGTCTCCCGGCCTTTATTCTATGTTCTTCCGCTGCCTCGCCGGGGGGCGGATCCGGATCCCCAACAATTACAACCAGCCGATACATTATAAAAGGAAGAAGGGGAGACGTAGGATATTTATATCCAAACTTCCAGAAACAAACTCTTGACCCTAATCTTTTATTTAACGCATCTATTTATCGTTTTACTGTTCACTGATCGATTGGCTTATTTCCGCACAATATTTGTTAGCCACGAGATCAGCTGCTAAACTGAGATACCTTAAATATGGTAACTCGGATTTAAGTTAAGCAAGGCGCTTGTAAAATTGTTTTAAAGGTTTCGAAGGAGTTCATTCAACCCCCCCCCCCGTTCTGAACTCATGCTGCTGATTTCGAACCATATTGATCCTATCAGTCAAGTTCATGATATGAATTAATCTCTGTTTTAGCACTGATGTTTCTGTCGTAATATGGGTCTACGAAATATTCCGCACTCTGAGTTACGTGGTGTAACTATGGCTTCGACCCCTTAGAGTAGTAAAAATTAGGGATTGATCAGTAAACCATAGAAGCGAAGAAACTATCAGTGCTACCTGTACAAGTTTTCTGTTCTGTATATGCTCTGTTCTGAAATATGTTATCCAGTATATGTATATGTTTATGTTGTATGCTTTATCAGTCAAGTTCATGATATGAATTAAGCTCTGTTTTAGCACTGATGTTTCTGTCGTAATATGGGTCTAACGAAATATTCCGCACTCTGAGTTACGTGGTGTAACTATGGCCTCGACCCCTTAGAGTAGTAAAAATTAGGGATTGATCAGTAAACCATAGAAGCGAAGAAACTATCAGTGCTACCTGTACAAGTTTTCTGTTCTGTATATGCTCTGTTCTGAAATATGTTATCCAGTATATGTATATGTTTATGTTGTATGCTCGAATGGTATCCCCCACTTGCTGAGTGTTTCCCAAACACTCACCCCTTACTTCTCCACCCAGACAATAACGAAGAACAGGTTGAAGAAGAGGGACAAGAGCTGTTCTGGGGCTGGTGAAGATTCTGCTTTTCATTTTGTTAATGTAATTTCGCTTCCGCACTCTGTTATTCAGAGTTTGATTTTCAGATGTAAAAACGATTATATTTTGGTTATGTAATAGACTGGTTTTGAGCAATACTATTAGGCTTAATTTTTTACAATTTTATAATTGTTTAATATTGCCGATGTCATGAGTCTCGGTCTAGGGGCGTGACATTAGTGGTATCAGTGGTCACTAGGTTCATAACCCGGCTGGGAAACCAAATCTGAAATTTTACATGGTCCGGGATGAACTTTCAGATTTTGGCATAAGACCAGTGCTATCCCCTCCTAAACGGGCCAATGAGCAATACTCACGAGCTTTGCTCGTGACATAAGCCGCTTTTCGGACAAATTCCTTCGTTTAGGCCTCCGAAATCGCGTTTTTTCCGTTTTTGGAAAGATTTGAAAATTCCATAACTTTTTGTATAGGACTCCGATTTCAGTTCCGTCAACTCCCTCTGGTTAGTACTTTCAATTTATGGAATAAAATCACAACTTTTTATTTTTTTAAATATCTTCGATTTTAGGAAATGGCCTCCTCTACTCCCCGTACCCGTGCTGCTGCTCTTCGTATGAAACAGCTTGCCCTTGACAACCAAAGCCGCATGATTAGGCATCTTAGAGTCCAGCTTGCAATCGAGAGACGAGGGTTAGCTGCTATAAAGGAAGAACTTGAGAGTACCCTTGTAGCATTAGAAGCCTCACACAAGACCATTTTCGGACTCACCGAGATAGGCCTTAGTATGTCAAAGAAGATTTAAAGGATGAAGGCAAAGAAACAACTGGCTAGACAAAGCCATGTGGAGTGTCATCAAAAGTTTCAGGCTCGCATCCAAGCGGCGGAAGATACGATTCAAATGCAACACCTAATCATTGAGGCCCTGGTAGAGGAGAAAGCTAGCCTACTCCAAACAATCCAAGGTCTGCAAAAGGAAAATGGTGCTCCTGCTCCATTCGATGATGAATGGGAGGAAGAACCGGAAGGAGACACGGAAAAAGAAGAGCTTGAAGATATTCCTATGGGCGAGGGAGAGATTGATGATGAATAGAAATATGTTTTACCTTTTGAATAAGCCTTGTATTCAATTCATCCTTCTATTCAAAAATTGCTTATCCCTTCATGATATAGTATTCCCGATAGTTTCACATTTATATTCATCCATTCTTAGCAAGCTTTCCTATGGCATAATATGGCACGAAATTGGAGAAGTGACGGTAACAATGGAGGTGAAGGATCCTCCAATTGAAGAACTGGTCTTAGCAGAGAAGACCTGATGGCAATAGCTACTATAGTTGCCACAACTCTCCAAGGGTTGGTCAACCTCAACAATAACCAAGCTCCACCTCCTACTCCTCCACCTCGTGGGATTAAGTACTACTACGAGTCCCTTCACAAGAACAAATCCCCCACATTCGATGGGAGCCCTGACGCTGAAGTTGCCCATACTTGGATGAAAAACATAGAAACGCAACTTCAACTACTGGAAGTTCCAGACGCTGTCAAGGTAATTTCGTAACGCCACTCCTCGATGGTAAATCAGGAAAATGGTGGTAAGCAGTCGAGCCAACCATGACTGCAAATGGACAAATCATGTGGCACAGGTTTCGGAAGCATTCTTGAAATAATACTTTCCCATGGAAGTCAGAATGAAACGGCTCAGTGAGTTTGAAACCTTCACTCAGACTGCAGATATGCCGGTAGTAGAGTATACATAAAATTTCAATTCATTGGGCACCTATGTCCCAACGATCATGGGAGATAATACTCTGAGGATGCACCGATTCAAGAAGGGTATGAATAGCCGTATCCAGTTAGCCCTTACATTCTACCAAGGCACAAGCTTTGAGGACTTAATGGGAGCTGTAATCCGACTAGAGACTGACATAAAGAGGCGGGAGGCTGACAACAAGAAAAATGCCCCCTCAATGCTCAGACTTCACACGGTGGGCCTAAGACCAAGCGACCAAACCCCAACAACCGCGGCTCAGCACCTGCACCGAATAGCCAAATGTTGCCAACTTTCACCTCTTGCGGTCACCTTCATAGTGGAGATTGTCGCAAGAAGAGTGGTGCGTGCTTTAAGTGTGGAAATTTGGGCCACCGAATTGCGGATTGTCCGGAGAACCAAGGTCCAAAGGCTAGATCGAGCAATGCGGCTCCGAACAAGCCAAAGTCCAGGGAGGATAAACCCAATGCTCGTGTGTTTGCAATGACACAAGAAGAAGCTGAAGACGCCAGCGATGTGGTGGCATGTACCATTTTTATCAACAAGCTGCCTGCTTATGTGTTATTTGATTGTGGTGCTACGCATTTGTTCGTATCTAGGACATTTGATAAAATGTTAGGACTAGAGCCTGAAATCCTATGTGAACCATATATAGTAGAAACTCCTACCAATGCTACCATTGAAACACATAAGATCCACCGGGACTGCAAGATATCCATAAACGACCATTCCTTCTCCGCAAACCTGATACAACTCAACATGGTCGAGTTTGATGCTATCTTAGGGATGGATTGACTATCTAAGAACCATGATCTGGTAGATTTCCGAGATAAGAGTGTGAATCTCCAAGCCCCTGACCAAGAAGAGCTGATACTATGGGAAGAACAAGGAGCGAAAGTCTCTACTTTCTGCTGTCCAAGCATGGACATCCATGAGGTCAGGAGCAGATGATTTTTTGGCAATTATCCAAGAAGTAAAGGAAGGTGACGAACTCAAGATAGAAGACATTCCAGTAGTACAAGAGTTCGCAGATGTGTTTCCAGATGAATTACCTGGAAAAGTGCCTGACAGAGAAACTGAGTTCGAAATCAACCTAGTGCCAGGAAAGGCCCCAATCTCAAAGGCACCCTACCGGATGGTACCTGCAGAACTCAAGGAGCTCAGGACCAACTACAAGAAATGCTAGACAAAAAGCAGATCAGACCCAGTGTGTCACCTTGGGGAGCTCCAGTGTTATTCGTCAAGAAGAAGGATGGAACTATGAGATTGTGCATCGACTACAGAGATTTGAACAAGATCACAATCAAGAATAAGTATCCTCTTCCAAGAATTGACAATCTCTTTGATCAACTCAAGGGAGCTACAACCTTCTCCAAGTTAGATTTGAGGTCGGGTTATCATCAACTAACGATTAAGGTTGAAGACGTTCCTAAAACTGCATTTAGAACAAGGTATGACCATTATGAATTCACGGTGATTCCATTTGGTCTAACCAATACACCAGCGGCCTTCATGAATCTCATGAACCGGGTATTCAAACCATTTCTTGACAAATTTGTGGAGGTGTTCATAGACGATATACTCGTATATTCACCAAGTGAAAAAGAACACAAGGAACATCTTCGAATTACCCTTCAAACCCTGAGGGAGAAACAAATGTACGCCAAGTTCAAGAAGTGCGAATTATGGCTGAAGAGTGTGGCATTCCTAGGCCATATAATTTCCGAAGCAGGCGTATCAGTGGATCCAAAGAAGGTAGAAGCTATCATGGACTGGCCTATACCTAAGACAGTGACAGAAGTTAGAAGTTTCCTGGGAATTGCCGGCTATTATCGAAAGTTCGTGGAAGGCTTCTCTTCAATAGCCTCACCACTCAATAGACTCACCCAGAAGAACTCCAAGTTCAACTGGAACGAAGAATGTGAAACAAGCTTTGAAACTCTGAACACAAAGCTTGCATCTGCCCCTATTCTGACGCTACCAGTAGGGGACAAAAGCTTTACTGTCTACAGTGATGCATCCAAAGGTGGACTAGGGTGTGTACTCATGCAAGATGGCAGAGTAATTGCTTATGCTCCAAGACAACTAAAGGCGCATGAACACAACTACCCAACCCATGATCTAGAGCTAGCTGCGGTAGTTTTTGCTCTAAAGATTTGGCGACACTACGTCTACGGAGCAAAATGTGAAGTATTTACCGACCATCAGAGTCTCAAGTATATATTCACTCTGAAAGAATTGAATCTGAGACAAAGACGATGGCTCGAGCTTTTAAGATACTACGACTTGACAATAAACTACCAAGGAAAGGCAAACAAGGTAGCCGAAGCGTTGAGTCGGAAGAACATGAATAAGGTGATACTATCCTCAATCTCAGCCCAACCGTGTCTTATAGAATTGGTCAAGCTAAAGCAGGACCAAGACCCCAGCTTAATGAGGCTGAAAGAACAGATCAAGGAAGGGAAAATGACTGATTTCCGAGCAGACCAAGATGGGATTCTTTGGATGAACGAACGACTGTGTGCATTCGACGTCGATAATATCCGTCAGGAAGTGATGTCTGAAGCACACAAATCCAAGTTCTCAAACCACCCAGGAAGTACCAAGATGTATAGAGATTTGAAAGAACATTTCTGGTGAATGGGATGAAAAGAGATGTGGCTGATTTTGTCGCTAGATGCCATGTATGCCAACAAGTCAAGGCAGAACATCAAAGTCCTGGAGGATTATTACAACCACTGGAAATTCCAGAGTGGAAGTGAGAGAACATATCCATGGACTTTGAAGTAGGTCTGCCGAAGACAAGATTAGGCCATGATGGAATATGGGTAATCGTGGATAGGTTAACAAAGTCCGTGTACTTTCTGCCTGTCCGAATGAAATACAGCTTGGATAAGCTCGCTTAGTTGTACATGGAAAACATCGTCAGACTGCATGGGGTTCCAACAAGCATTATGTCAGATAGGTATCCAAGATTCGTATCTCGTTTCTGGAAGAACTTCCAAGAAGACATGGGAAGTAAAGTTACCCTCAGTACGGCTTACCATCCACAGACAGATGGCCAAACTGAGAGAACTATCCAGACCCTAGAAGACATGATGCGGACATGCACCTTGGACTTCGGTAGTAATTGGAGCAAACATCTACCTCTAATAGAGTTTGTATACAACAATAGCTACCACAGCAGCATAGAAATGGCACCATATGAGGCCCTCTATGGACGGAAATGTTGATCGTCGTTGTATTGGGATGAAGTGGGAGAAAAGGCTATCACAGGACCTAAACTCGTCCAGGAGACGATGAAAAAGGTAGTCATCATCAAGGAGAGACTGAAGGCAGAATAGCTACCACAGCAGCATAGAAATGGCACCATATGAGGCCCTCTATGGACGGAAATGTTGATCGTCGTTGTATTGGGATGAAGTGGGAGAAAAGGCTATCACAGGACCTAAACTCGTCCAGGAGACGATGAAAAAGGTAGTCATCATCAAGGAGAGACTGAAGGCAGCCCAGGATCGACAGAAAAGCTGGGCAGACTTGAAGAGAAGACCCTTGGCCTTTGAGGTAGGTGAAAAAGTGTATCTCAAGGTTTCTCCAATGAAAGGAGTAGTCTGAATTGATAAATCCAGAAAGCTGAATCCCTTGTATGTCGTACCATTTGAAATCTTGGAAAGAGTAGGAACACTTGCCTACAGACTAGCCTTACCACCCAGTATGTCAAGAATTCACAATATCTTCCATGTCTCACAACTAAGGAGATAATCTCGGATTCTAGTCACATTCTTGATGAAGGGCCACTCCTCATGGAAGGGAATATGACGCAAGGACTGAACTATGAAGAAGTCCCAATTCGAATCATGGACACAAAGGACCAGGTGCTTAGATGTGAGGACTAGAATTGCTAAGTTCGATTTATGGATAATTAGATTTGGGTTGGAATTAGCCAATTGAGTTTCTGCGTATCGAGTTTTCAGATTTGAGGATTTAGTGATTTTTAGAATTTCAGTTTTTAGCGAAATCTGGATGCTCAGATGTGCCCTTGTGTGTTTGCGTGAGTTGTTTCAAGTAGGGAGCAAAGCGCTGTCGTTTTGAGCGCTGGTCAGATGTGGCGTTGTTGTAGGTAATGCGAAGTCGTATTGTGTTTTCAGTAGTAGCGTGACCAGATGTCAACGCTAGTGAACTCAGCGGTGAGAGCGTAGCGAGGAGCAGCTGTTAGCGTTAGCGTGCGGGTGCGAGAAGTTTTCGCGTGTTAGTCAACAGCTGAGTTGACCGCTGGTAGTTAGCGCGTTCAGATGTTGCTAGCGAGAGATTTGTTTTAGCAGTAGAGCTCTGCTACGTCGTTTGGATAAGTTAGCGTGACGTCGTTTTGGTGTTGCGTTAGTAGAGAGTAGCAAAGTCTGATTCGAGACGGCTGGGGCCAGTTGTGAGAGACTTCTGCCTTAGAATAAAAGCTGTTTTGTACCAAGATCTGAGTTGGTGAGAAATCTGAATTAGTCGATGATGACTTCTGTTGTAGCTTTGACTGGGGATTTAAATGCAAGAGCTGATCGACCCTTAGAGAATTTTTCAAACCTTAGATTTCCTATCTTCTTCTCTGTGAACCCTCAATTGCTACTGTTCATCCGAACCCTATTTCCTTCGATTGCCATCGTTTCTCGCCGCCGTTTGGAGCAAGATTGGTACCGCTGAGCTCGTCTTCTCTAGGGCTTTCAATTAGTACCAGTTTTGAGACTGGAGTCGCCGGATTTGAGGAACGTGAAGTTGCTGTAGTGCTGGAGAGTCTTCGCGATTGTGGACCAGTAGTTCTTCTGTTCTTCGACAGCTTTGGGTAAGCGATTCCTTCCCTTTTTAAACTTCGTATGAGAGCTGAGTAGTGCTCTGTAGGAGCTAGGTAGCCGAGTTAAGCTACTGGACTTTAGAATTTAAGCTGTTGAGTTCAGATTTGAGTTGAATTGCTAGATACTTTGACAGATTTGAGCTTGTAGTAGCTTCTGCTGAGTTTCCGTGGAGTCGCTTGGGCAGTGAACTTGAGTTGGTTGCCGCACCCTTCTGTTGTGTAAGATCTGTTGAGGTTTGAGGTACGAATTGAGATATGTATTAAGTAGTTTTCGATATCAGCTTTGGGCCTATTTCTATTGTGTTTGAATGCTAAATTATCTGCTTCTGTGCCCATTGCTGTTTGTGCGTGTGATGTATGCATTGATTAAGCATGAGTCTGCTGTGCATTCATGCATGCATATTGAGCCTGATTCTATTGAAAGATGAAACCCTTTACACGTTGTGATCGGCCGGCTGAGTCATCGTGCCTGAAAGGTCCAACGTTGATTTTATGTGGTGGCCAGCTGAGTCGTTGCGCCTGAATACCACACTGCCTTGTGATGGTTGGCTGAGTCGTCGTACCTGAAGATCACAAGACGATGATGGTTGATGAGTTGCACAGCTGAGTCGTTGTGCTATTCTGTTTGCCTACCGATGATTCTTGGTATCCCTTTCATGCATTGCACGATAGTTATATTGCATTGTCTGATATGATTTATGCTTTTATTGTGCTCTTCGTACTGAGGTTTGACCTCGTATTTCTTTTCCTGCTTTGTGTTTTTGGGACTGTGTTGCTCATTGCAGGAGCTACAGGTAATCTGGCTGGGCAGAGTGGAGCTTCAGCTAGTAGAGCCCCATTTGGTTGAGTCCCAGTATATCTATACTTATATTGAGCCAGGGGATGTCCTGTGCCTTTATGTATTTGGGGGATCTGTAGTTGAGACTTGTTTTGATTACCTGTTGTGTTGTTGTTTGAGTTCTGAATTAAACTATATTTTAAGTATGATGTATTTTGAAATGATATTGGATCAGGCCCTTATTCGCAATTTTTTTAGCCCGTATTTTTATGATGCTTCTGCATATTTGTGATTAATTGTTGTATTACCGCACGTGGCCTGACATTTTTGGTATCAGAGCTTAAACTGGGATAAGCTCATTTTCCTTTCTATCACACTTGAGTCTAGTCACAGAGTTTGAGTTTTGATTTTGACTGGCTCTGTGATTGTGTGATTTGATATCTGCTTGATTTCTTACCTTTGAGTTTTGGTAGATGGAGGTAGGACTGCTAGACGTTCCGCTAAGGAGTCTAGGGCCTCGGATAGTGATGAGGGCATTCAGCAGAATATCCCTTTGCGTCATCAGGAGAGACAGGCAGAGGTTGAGGATGTGACGAGACACATTGGAGAGATGGAGCTAGTGTTGTCTAGGTTCCAGAGGATGAATCCCCCGACGTTTACCGGTGTTGAGGCTGGTCTATTGGCGGAAGGTTGGCTTGAGCACATGGAAGAGTTGTTTGACGCTGTGGAGTACTCGCAAGAGCGGAGGCTGAAGTTAGCATTGTTGCAGTTGAGAGAGCATGCGCAACGCTGGTGGAAGGGTACTTCTCGTGTCATGAGAGAAACTGGAGTTGTGATTTCGTGGGAGAGCTTCTGTGCAGATTTTCGACATGAGTATACCTCTGAGTCTTTCTACAACAACCGTGAGAGGGAGTTCGATAATCTGAAGCAATGGAACTTGAGGGTGGCCGAGTATGCCAGGCAGTTTTCTTTGCTGTTGTCGTATGTTCCCCATGTTGCGAACCAGGAGAGGACAAAGAGGAACAAGTTTTTGAGAGGGTTGAGGCCCCATTTGTTTCAGATGGTGTTATCTGGTTCCCCTGTGACGTATGCTGAGGCTGTGGATAGATGAGTGGACATTGAAGAGAGTCTGATGGAGGTGCAGAATCAAGTTCAACCGATAGCTAGACGTAGTTTTCAACCTGTACCTGAAGCGATGCCGCCTTTCCAATCTCCTCAAGTTCCGCAACAGTCGAATCGTCAGAGGTTCAAGCCCCGAGGGAAACAGTTTAAGAAGAAGACGCATTTGAGTTCTTCTGGTTCAGTGAGTTCTGGTCGCAGTGGCTCCGGAGTAGGAGTGACTTGTGGACAGTGTGGAGGTCGTCATATGACTTTGCAGTGTCGTGGAGTTCAGGGTCTTTGCCATAACTGTGGGAAGCCTGGACATTTTGCTCGAGTGTGTTCGGCTGGAGGACAGTCAGTGAATCAGTCGCAGCAAGGTTCTGCTGGTGGTTCTCCGCAGCATAGCAGTTACCTTTTGCTCAGTCCCAACGATCAGGTTTCCAACCCCGTGAATCGTCTAGGTTTGGTGGAACTTCTAGACCTCAGTTTCCGGGACCGCAGCAGGCTCAGGTGAACGGCTTGACGAGTGAGCAAGCCGCTGAGATGCCTGAGAGGATTATTGCAGGTACTTGTGCTATGTTTGATTTTCCTGCACGATTTTTGTTTGATACTGGAGCATCACACTCCTTTATTTCTGAGTTGTTTGTGTATGAGTGTGGGTTGAGTTCTTCCCCACTGTGTGATGTTTTCTCTGTATCTACTCCTGCTGGTGTCAGTTTGTTGTCCCGTGACATGGTGTTGGATTGTGTTTTCAGGTTTGATGAGCATGTGTTGGTGACCAACCTGATTTTTTTGAGAATTAAAGATTTTGATTGTATTTTGGGAATGGATGTGTTGTCCAGTTATAAAGCGAAAGTGGATTGTTTTCATGGTGTAGTGATATTTAGGCCCGAATTTGGAGAGAAATGGGATTTTTATGGTGCTGATTCGCGACCTAAGATTCCATTCGTGTGTCAGGCCTCGTGCTCACAATTGAGTAAAACCACACAACACAAGCGGAAGCTACTAAAAAGCGGGTAAAATTTTTGCTTTTGGCCTGACGGTTTAAAACGATATAATTTAAAATACGACAACACTCAAAGTAATCCCAGTTTACAAAATCAACCAACAAAGGCTACAAGCCCACGACAAACAATACACCATAACATGTATCAAATTCCTGGTAACAACCACAACTGAATACAACCAAATACGACAAGAGCACAGGGCATCCCTGGCTAACTGTACTGATACATAGATATATGCTATATGCTACTGGGATACTATAACCACCTCCTGGGGCACCTCTAGCTGGGTCAGCACCACGACCAGCTGAGTAACCTGGGAAACCTGAACAAAAACAGGCAAACAAACAAACCAAGCCCAAGAGGGACATGGGGTAAAACCCCAGTATGGAGAGCAACTGAAACGGCTAAAGAAAAGCATAAGATAAAATGCAGATGCTATGCATGAGACACAGGACAACCGCTGAAGGCTACAACCGAAGAGGGAGCCAAGGAACTCAAACATAGCACCACAGAATCTGCAACAAACGGTGGCCACTGGTGTGTGTCCAAAGTGTGGTAATGAGCCACTAGCCTTGACACTACACCCGAATACCAGATGCATCAAACAAATCAACCTGCCATTGCACAACTCATGAACTGTGGTAGTTAACCACTCGGCGCATGAGGGCTAACAATCCCAGCAAGGAGATGAAAGTGCGGTATCGCCGCTCGCCCTCGCATCCTGGTAATAAACAACAGCGCAATACAACAAGATACGAGACAACAACACAATGCACAATACGGATGAGATCTGAAATGCAAGTGATATAATGCGTGTATGCACATAACAGCAGACAGTAAACACTGGCAGCAATACACGAAACAACAATCAGCCATCACTGCATTTATCCATGCCAAACCTCACGCTATAACAAGCTCAACCCATACCTTAATCCTGTGCAATGATTACCAGAACAACAGTCCCGAGAATTCTGGTTTAGACCTGCTAAACACACAACGCACAAAACATAAATCCCACGAGACACGGCATAGAACTCACGGCTGGGAGTTATACACTCAAACCAGCTATCATCCTACTCAACAACTCAACAAGAAGCTCAATAACAAAGTTTTAAGGTAAGATCTTATCTCTAAATCGAAGGGCTACCTGCACAGCGAACACACGGCCGAAGGAAGCACTTCGCGATCTTACTTCCAGCTAACAACAACTCCCAAGAGTGGTATAGAATGAAAGAGCTTCTCAAGAGGAGTCCAAAGCTACCTCGAACGTCCTAAATGGTGACCGGAAACTAAAGGAATTCGCCGGAGAAACTCATGATGAACAGTGTTCTAGGGTTCGAAGCGAAGAACAACAATCGGGGGAAAATATCGCTAAGTATGGAATCTGTTAATCCAGTCGAAGACCAAGTCTTCTAATATATAGAGTGGTATAGAATGAAAGAGCTTCTCAAGAGGAGTCCAAAGCTACCTCGAACGTCCTAAATGGTGACCGGAAACTAAAGGAATTCGCCGGAGAAACTCATGATGAACAGTGTTCTAGGGTTCGAAGCGAAGAACAACAATCGGGGGAAAATATCGCTAAGTATGGAATCTGTTAATCCAGTCGAAGACCAAGTCTTCTAATATATACACTTCTCAACAGCTGACAGCAGTAGGAACAGATTCCACCGACACAATCAGTAGACACCACTGAAAACCTTACCAGCAGTCGAAAGACAAACCAGCCGTTGAATCTCTCAAACAACACTAAGCAAAACGGCGTCGCATCAACTCAACCAAAGGACTTCGCATAGGACACGTCATCCTTGCTGTCAACAGCTGATCAACGAAACCAGCGGCTGGATAAAACAATGCAACAGATCCCACAACAGTAATTGTCTTACGCGACCAGCAGCTGATTCCAAAATTCTGCGTTTCAACTAAATAAAACGGCGTCGTAAAGAACCCAACAGCTGATCACTACTGAAGGAAAACGCACCAACTGCTGAATCCCTTTGCGGTAACCAAAACGACGACGTCGCTGCCCCACGCTACAGGAACTTTGACCCGCGTTGACATCTGCTGAACAACAAAACGCGCTAACTAACCAACATCTGAAATCCACGTAAGAGCTACTGCTGATTCTTAACCAAACACAAAGTCTGATATAATATACGCGTTCAACATATCTCTACTGTTCACTATGTCAAAACGACGACGTTTGAACCCTATACAAAACCAACAGCTGGTCTCTAACGCGAAATTACCAAACTGTCCAAAATTATTTCAAATGTGAAATCCGACCAAAAATTTTATACAAACCTTCCAAATGAAATCTGAACATCCAGAAATCTTTAAAACCCGATTAATCCAACAATTAATCTCTTATTAAATTTCAGGTCTCACATTACTCCCCCACTAAAAAGGATTTCGTCCTCAATCAAACAACAATTCCCAAACACAACACAGCAACAGAAAGCCAAAACAGAAATTCGTCTAACACATGGACAAGAGTTCGTAACTGAGCAATGAAATAACAACAATTAGGAAAGAATACAACCAACAACTACCACTACTGGGAATCTAGTACAACGGCTACTCAAACAGATGCGGCCACTCGCGCTGCATCTTTCCTTCCAACTCCCAAGTAGCTTCTTCCCTGCCATGCTTGCTCCATTGCACCATCACCAAAGGAATGGTTTTGTTCCTCAATTGTTTCTCTTTTCTGTCAAGGATCTGCAAGGGATATTCCTGATAACTCAACGTCTGATCTAGCTCAACCTCGTCAGTTCTAAGCACATGAGACGGATCTGGCTCGTACTTCCTCAACATAGAAACAAGAAAGACATCATGTAGAGAAGATAATTCTGGAGGCAACAACAGCCGATACGCCAAAGATCCAATCCTCTCAACAATTTCATACGGACCAACATAACGAGGGGCTATCTTTCCCTTGTGTCCAAAGTGCATAACGCTGCGAAACGGAGAAACTTTAAGAAATAACTGATCACCAACCTGAAACTCTATAGGTCGACGCCTCTTATTTGCATAACTAGCTTTGCGATCTTGAGCATCTTTCATACGTTGTCGAATTAGATCCACGTGATCCTTCATTTGCTGCACAAAATCAGGGGCAGATATCTGCTTCTCCCCCACTTCTTCCCAACATACTGGCGATCTGCACTTCCTTCCGTATAAAGCCTCAAACGGTGCCATGCCAATCGTCACTTGATAGCTGTTATTGTAGGAAATTTCCACCAAAGACCACGCGTCTTGCCATCTGCCTCCAAAATCCATTACAACAGCTCATAAGATATCCTCCAACGTCTGATAGTTCGCTCAGATTGGCCATCTATCTGATGGATAGTTCTCTCAGATTGGCCATCTGTTTGGGGGTGATACGCGGTGCTCATAGCCAATCTGATACCCAAAGCTGTTTGCAGTCTCTTCCAAAACCTGGAAGTAAACCTCGGATCTCGGTCTGATACGATCGAAACAGGCACACCGTGAAGTCTAACCACGAAATCCATGTACAGTTTCGCCATTTTTTTCAGAGAAAAGGTCATACCGTAGGGAATAAAATGTGCATACTTTGACAATCGGTCGATAACCACCCAAATAGCATCGCACCTCTGTTGGTACGAGGCATATGCGTCACGAAATCCATCGCTATGTGCTCCCAATTCCATTGGGGCACTTCCAAACTCTGCAACAGACCACCAGGTCTCATCCTCTCGGCCTTTACCATCTGACAGTTCAAACAACGAGCGACAAAACCAGCAACGTCGCTCTTCAAGCCAGCCCACCAGAAGTGCGGCTTCAACGCATGTTACATCTTCCGTGCACCAGGATGAACACTGTGTCTACTGCAGTGCGCTTCCAGAAGGATCTCATCCTTCAAATCAATGAGGTTAGGCACAACCATCCTGCCATGAAACCTCAAGCAACCATCAGCAGAAACAGAATAATCTTCAAGTTCTCCAGCCCTGACCTTTAACTTCAACTCGTGGATGGAAGTATCAGTCCTTTGAGCTGCTCGAATGCTAGAAACAATCTGGGGCTCCACTTGAAAAGAAGAAACCACAACACAATCCTCAGCCGGGTAGAATCTCCAACCAGTAGTTTTAAGATGCTCTTGGTCCTTAGAAATATACAACGAAGCAAGCATCTCACTAGCCTTCCTGCTCAAATCATCGGCCACTACGTTTGATTTCCCAGGCTGATACTTAATCTCGCAATCAAAGTCTTTCAGTAGCTCCATTCACCTACGCTGTCTCATATTCAAGTCAGGCTGCGAAAACAGATACTGCAAACTTTTGTGGTCCGAGTACACCACAAATTGCTCGCCATACAGGTAATGATGCCAGATCTTCAACTCAAAGACCACGGCTGCTAGGTCCAAATCATGGACTGGATAATGAGTCTCATGCGGTTTCAGCTGCCATGAGGCTTACGCAATGACTCGACCATTCTTCATCAAAACACAGCCCAATCCATTGAGCGAAGCGTCAGAACAAACAACGAAGCCACCTGATCCGGACGGCAGAGCCAACACAGGTGCAGTAGTCAGCTTCTACTTGAGCAATTGGAACGCATTCTCGCATTGCTCAGTCCACACAAACCGCTTGTCCTTCGGAGTCAATTGAGTCATCGGCTTTGCTATGCTAGAAAATCCCTCAATGAAACGACGGTAATAGCCAGCCAGACCCAAGAAACTGCGAATCTCCGACACATTCCTAGGACGCTCCCAGTTCAAAACAGCATCAACCTTATTGGGATCCACAGAAATCCCCTTGGCTGAAATAACATGACCCAAGAATACGACGCGATCCAGCCAAAACTCGCACTTGGAGAATTTAGCATACAGTTGCTGGTCTCTCAACGTCTGAAGGACAATTCTCAAGTGCTCCTTATGATCCAAAGGAGTCTTATAATATACCAAGATGTCATCAATGAACACAATCACAAACTGAACAATGAACTCTCTAAAGACCCAGTTCATCAGATCCATGAAGACTGCAGGTGCATTGGTCAGCCCAAATGGCATAACCAGGAATTCAAAATGTCCGTACCTAGCACGAAAAGCAGTCTTTTGACATCTTGATCTCTTACTCTCCAGCTGGTGGTACCCCGAACGCAAGTCAATCTTTGAATACACCGCAGAACCTTGCAGCTGATCAAACAGATCATCGATCCTGGGTAAAAGGTACTTGTTCTTAACTGTCGCTTTATTCAACTGGCGGAAATCAATGAACATCCGAATTGAGCCATCCTTCTTCTTCACAAACAAAATTGGCGCTCCCCACGGCGACATGCTAGGTCTAATAAAACCTTTCTCCAGAAAATCTTCCAACTGCACCTTGAGTTCTCTCAACTCTGCAGGCGCCAAACGATACGGGGCACGAGAAATCGGAGCTGTGCCAGGAACCAGCTCAATGCTGAAGTCAATCTCCCTCTTTGGAGGAAAACCAGGAATCTCCTCCGGGAACACATCGGAAAAATGTCGCACCATGGGAACGTCACTGAGCTGCACACGAAAAGAAGAAGACGCATCCAAAGCGTAAATCATGAAACCAGCATTCCCTAAGGACAACAAACTGAACATCTCCATCGCTGAGACAAACGGGATCTTCGATCGAGAATCCTGGCCGTAGAAGTCCCACTTCTCGCCAGACAAAGGCCTAAAACGATCAATCCCATGGAAACAATCCACAGAGGCCCTATAGTTGGACAACACGTCCATCCCAACAATTCATTCGAAATCCCACCTTGTTCTTAACAGTCGCTTTGTTCAGCTGGCGGAAATCAATGCACATCCGCATTGAGCCATCCTTCTTCTTCACAAACAAACTAAACATCTCCATCGCTGAGACTAACGGGATCTTCGATCGAGAATCCTGGCCGTAGAAGTCCCACTTATCGCCAGACAAAGGCCTAAAACGAACAATCCCATGGAAATAATCCACGGAGGCCCTATAGTTGGACAACACGTCCATCCCAACAATTCAATCGAAATCCCACAACATCAGACGAATCAAATTCGCCACCAACACATGCTCCCCAAATCTCAAAATGCCATCTAACAAAACCTTCTGGGAGAACAAGCTCACACCGCCAGGGGTAGAAACAGAAACAGCATCGCGCAAAGGGATGGTATGTAGACCATGCTCAATAAAAGAATCAGAGATGAAAGAATGCGATGCACCGGTGTCAAACAACACACGTGCAGGAAAATCGAAAACAAGACATGTACCTGAGATCACCCTGCTCGGCGTCTCCTCTGCCTGCTCCCCAGTAATGACGTTGGCCTGAGCATGCTGAGGTCCAGAATAGAATGGCTGAGATTACTGTCCGAATCACGACGGACCAGGCTGCTGGAACGGCCTGAACTGAGTCTCACCAATCCTGGGCTGCTGAAACTGAGGGGAACGACCCATAGACTGTCCTCCACGACCCTGAGGTGGGGCTGCGGCTTGCTGCGATCCAGCTGACGGACACACCCTAGAGAAATGCCCATACTGACCGCAAATGTTTCAAGAGCTCTGAACACCGACACACTGGGTCGATGGATGCTTGCCACCGCAATAACCACAGAACTCAGCCCGAGAACCACTGCTACTCGAGCTACCTGAACCATACGATCCAGAACTAGACTTCTTCTTGAACTGTTGACCGCGGGGTCGAAACCTCTGACGGCCAGACTGCTGCGCCAACTGCTGCTGGGGCTGCTGCTGGGGCTGATGAGCTGACTGGGAAGACTATGAAGACTGTGCTCCCTGAACAGCGGGACGGCCACCCTGCGCCACCTGCTGCCTACGAGCACGACGACTCTGCAAACCCTCCTCAATATCGATAGCACTATCCACTGCTTCAGCATAAGTCTTGGGTTTGCTTGTCAGCACCATCTGATACAGTTCCTCAATCAAACCCTCTAAAACTCTGGTCCTCTTGGCCCTCTCCCGGCCCGAAACGTGCGGAACGTACGCCAACAAGGCAGAAAACATCCTAGCATACTCACGAACAGACATCGAGACCTGCTCCAAAAGATCAAACTCCCGCTCACGGGCATTCACGTATGACTCAGGAAAGTACTGTTGGCGCAGCAGCGGATCCGGATCCCGTTCCCGAGGCGTAGCGGAAGATTTAAAAATTTGCATCGAAAACGGTCAATACATAACATAAATCAACAATAAACATCCATAGGGTGTTTAGATTTGGTATCTTGCTGGCGTCTAGGTGCCTGGCTCCGACCAATTTCACGAGGAAATTGGCACTTCAACGGTTGGCGGTTGTCGTTCTCCGAATCCGATCCACGACTGGAATCACGACTCCTTCGTCAGTCTGCACTAGAAAACGTGATGAATTTATCACGGATGGAATCTCCTCATCGAGGTGGTCGGAACAAGTCCAACCACGACAAGCGGCGGCACACGGCGGCGGGGGGGGGGGGGGGGGGGCGCGTGAGGGGCGACGGCCGAGAGGGAGGAAGAGGAGAGGGGTGCGGCGGCTATAGTCTAGGGTTTTGTGAGATTTGTTGTTTAGACAATGTAGCGCTAGGTCAAGTATTAATAGACATGTGATGGGCTTGGACCATCCCAATGGGCCTGGGGCGGGCCCATGTCCATATGAACATTCGGTTCAAGTACATCGCCGTGGCTCCATCATAATCCCGATCGGACCGATCTACACAGTTTAAAAAACTGAGTATTATGATGCGAAAACAATTTTTCAAAACACCTAGTCCAAAATTGCAGTTTAGCCCCACCAAGTTTCAGGGATAGTCAAACTAGCCCAAACATTAGGGAAATTGCATTTTGACCCCTGTTGACTTTTAGGAAGTCGCACTTCCATCCTTCCTCCTCCTATGCTCAACAAATTGAGCTCAGT
>KQ990612.1:10676-28175 GCA_001598015.1 Dorcoceras hygrometricum | reverse complement strand
GTTCAATAACTGAGATTCCTGCTCTGATACCACTTGATGGTACCCCGGAAATAGGATCACTAAGCAAATAGGAGTTCAGAAGGGGGGTTGAATGAACTCCTTCGATTTTTCTATTTCAAAGTTCTTTTAAAAACTTTTGGATTCTCAGTCTTAAGCAAACTTCTCAGCCACAAATAAATGTGCGGAAATAGGCCGATTGGTTTGTGAACAATGAACTAAGCGCAACACAAAATAAATGCGTAAATAAGAGATTGAGTCGAGAGTTTGTTTCTGGAAGTTCGGATATAAATATCCTACGTCTCCCCTTCTTCCTCCTTGGAAGGTATCACTAGAAGACTTTGATACAAGTAGACAATCTACAAGCACCCGATCCCAAAGCCAACAGCCTTGAGAACTCCTAGCACTTCACAATGCTTCACGCAGACTAGCTGCTGGTTTTTACAATGTTTTAACGTTTTACGAACTTCTTAAAAGACAGTTCGTTTACAGACTCTTTCAAATATATCAATGAGAACACGAAGCTAGAGACTGTAAATTTGACTCGAAAGTTTATCTAATGAAGATCAAAACGAATTGTTCTTCGAGTCTTGAGCTTTTTGAAATATCAACGAAGAGAAAGCTCTGTAGCAATTTTGACAGCGTTGCAGCAAGATGATAATAGCGATTGGTAAGGTTCTTCAAAACCTCTGCTGATATTTATAGGCTTCGACTGCAACGGTAACATTTAATTCTTCAAAGGAAATAAATCCCGTTTGAATTACTGCCAAAATAGTACACCGTAATCTCTGCTCCACTGCAAGGTCAAACGCTCATCCACAGAGCCAATTTGTCTTCTTTCCAAATCTGTGCAAGCATAGAGAAACGGCCACTGTACACTGTACTATTCACCCAAAATAGTACCTAACTTGTTCCCTTCATTCCAGGCAACTGTACGATCCAATAAATCTTTTCCATATAAGCAAACGATCGTATTTCAAATACTTAGAGCTTGCGCCTGAAATTACTTTGGAAATCAGCACTTACATCCATCGTCGTTGTTAAGAACTTCGACTGGAAAAACGCTTGGAAGAATTCATCTGCTGATATACATACGCGTTTTTCCATCTGCTGATTCCTTTAGCAAAAACGATGTCGTGTCAACTTAATCAAGTGACGCCGTTTTGCTATCTTCGAAATACATCTGCTGGTTCACAACAATTATAGCATCTGCTGGTTTGAGTCACTTTAGCCATCTGCTGAAATCTCTAAAGAACGCTTCTGCTGAAACAATCCAAACGCTGTCGTTCCAACTAAATCAAACGCTGTCGTATAGCTGTCTTCAACAAATAGACTAAGCAACTGCTGAACTACTACAACAAAGAGTCTGCTGAAATCTTCATCTGCTGAAACGAAACAGTGCACTCCACGACGTCGTTCCAACTTATCAAAACGCTGTCGTTGACACTTCTTAGCAAAACACGATAGAACTCAAATCGAATACCATCTGCTGAATCTTCACGAATAACTGCTGTAGCTCTTCAAGAAGGTATCTGTTGAACTGTAACTGTTTATACCAACGACGTCGTTCCACTTTATCAAGACGCCGTCGTTTAGCACTTCTCCAACTAATCAACTGCTGATCTCTTCATGAAAACTCCAACTGATAAGATAGCACTTGTTGATCAATCCATTTTGTCTTTTTGTTATCACCAAAACTTAATAAATATTGTTCTAACAATTCCCCCCTTTTTGGTGATGACAAAACCTTCAGCAGCCGAGACAAACAAAATATGCAAAAATAAATTGCACACAATCTGCTGGAAAACAATTTTCATTAACCAACAAAAATTGTACATAGGATGTGTACAAAAATTATCAGCAGAAAGAAAATTTAATCTCTTCTCCGTCTCTTCAGCGACTGAGCTTATTTTCTTCTCCTTTCCCTGTCTCTCTCTGCTGCCTCTTGACTTTCTCTGTTAGCAGCATCAGCATTGAGAACTGTTTGAACAATTCGCTGCTGAGCCAGTTTTAACTCTTTGCTCAAAAGATGGAGTCCTCTCAGCACTGCCAACTTGTACATTAGAAGTCTGTGGAGGACCTCGGCTGCCGCTTTACCCCCGTTTTTATTAGCACGGCCCCTATGAATATAATCAACGAGCTCACTGAGCTGGGCATGAATCACAGCATGATTCTCCTGTGCCTGACTTTGAATTTCAAATAACTGGTGGGAATGGGCTTCCTTGGTTGCCTCAGCATCCTTCTGAAAATCATTCAAGCGCGAGGCCATGATGTCCACCTTGGCATGAATAGCATCGACTTCTTTACGAACATCCGCCAGTCCAACAAAGATAGAAGCATTTTGCTCTAAAACCTTCTTGCGGAATTCGTTGAAGCGTATAGTCTGAACATTATCCAAAGTGCGACTCTCTTGACGTGCTTCCTGAGATAAGGATTTGAAAACTGCGGCTTGATCGCTCAGGGAGTCACGCACATTCTGTTCAATCTTATGTAGCTTCGAAGAGATATTGCTTTCAGACTCAAAAAGCTGTTCTGAGAGAGTAGCTTGAAAGTCAGCAAACATAGCAGAAAGATCCGGAGAAATAGTCGGTTGAAAAGACGCTGTCGCATCAATATCAGTTGCATCAAAGCGTAGCGACGAAGAACTGCTGGAAGAAGAAGAAGAAGACTGCTGCTGCGCTAAAGCTAACTGTATACGGGGAGCAACTGAAAAAGAATCCTCAGACTTCTGAAAACTGCACAAAACTGTCTTATCTAAAGCTATAGCCGCAAGAAACTCTGAGATATCGGGACTCGGTAACCAACTGAATAAACTCATATCGACAAAAACGGAACAAAATTGCGAAACTCTGACAGCAAAAACTGTAGGCTGGGTCGGAGCAAAACTGGAAACTGATGCACTCAACTGCAAATACCTGTAAGCTCTAATAGAGCCAACTGGTAGAAGACTCTGCACACAAAACTCAACAGCTTCCAAGCACACATCTGCCCACCGTTTCCTCATCAGTTTTAAAAACTACACTCATAGTAGGTAAGTGTCATTAAGACAGACACTACAACATAACCTAAACCTAGCAAAATCAGCCGCCACCCTCATTCCATCTCTCGTCGCCGCCGCCGCCGCCGCCGTGCGCCGCCGCCGTCTTCGCCGGAAAATTGGTTTCCGGCCAACTCGACGTGGAGAATCCGTTCGTGCTGATCTCGTCAGGGCTTCTAGTGCAGCCTGACGAAGGAGTCTCGGATCTGGTCGTGGACCGGATTGGCGATAATCTACCGCAATCTACCGAGAAGAGCCGGGTTATTGTAATCACGGTTGGAGCCAGGCACAAGTGCCAGAGAGGTAACTCGCTAAACATCCTATGAATGTCGTAGAATGTAGATTATTTTCGTATTGATCGCCTCCCGGTTCTTCTGTTTATCGTTCTTCCGCTGCCTGACCGGGGGGGGGGGGGCGGATCCGGATCCCCAACACTGTGGCAGCTGTCTGTTGAACTATCTCTGGTCCAATCTCCGATCTCTCTATCCGACTTCATCCCAATGAATGGGGGACCTACACTTCCTCCTATAGAGTGCCTCGTATGGTGCCATGCCTATGGAGGCCTGAAAGCTGTTATTGTAAGCAAACTCTACTAGTGGCAGCTTGGTCTCCCAACTCCCCTGAAAATCAATGGCAAGCTCGTAGTAGATCCTCCAGTATCTGGTTCACCCTCTCGGTCTATCCATCTGTCTGTGGGTGAAAAGTGGTGCTGAAATGCAGCTTCGTCCCTAGTGAAGCGTGAAGAATCCTCCAGAAAGACGATGTAAAGTGAGAATCTCTATCAGAGACTATCGAAACTGGTATCACATGCAGTCTGACATCTTTCCGATGTATAACTCGGTATACTGTGTCATGGTAGGTGGTCTTCACGGGCAGAAAATGTGCTGACTTGGTGAGTGTCCACAATAACCCATATAGATTCGAGCCTCTGACTGACCTCGGAAGTCCCACTATAAAGTCCATCGAAATATCTCCCACTTCCACTCAGGAATAGGGAGTGGTCTCAGTAGTCCAACAGGTCTCTGATGCTCTACCTTGACTTGCCAGAATCGACCTCTAAAATTCACAATCCCGTCGCTCACTGTGTAGAGTCCACTGCGCTTATCTTCATCCCTTAGTCTCCACTTCTTCAGCTGCTTGTCACTGGCCTGACTATCACGTATGCGGTCTAATAGCGTGGACCATACAGTCATCAAACTCAGTCTAGGCACTATCCCCGTAGTGTAGACCTCTAGCCCAAAATTTTGAATCTCCCTTTGCAAAGACCTTGAAACTGTCAAATGTGCAATAACTGCGATCTTCCTACTCAAGGCATCGGCCACCACATTAGCTTTCCCCAGGTGGTAGCTAATATCACAGTCATAATCCTTCACCAACTCTAGCCATCTCCTCTATCTCATGTTCAGCTCCTTCTGTGTGAAGAAATACTTCAGGCTCTTGTGGTCGGTGAATATTTTGCACTTCTCTCCGTAAAGATAATGCCTCCAAATCTTAAGTGCAAAATCGACTGCTTCTAGCTCCAGATCGTGTGTCGGATAATTCTTCTCATGCGTCTTCAGCTGTCTCGAGGTGTAAGCTATTACCTTGTCATTCTGCATCAAGACTGCGCCTAGGCCTAGATTAGACGCATCAGTGTAAATCACGAAGTCTCCTTGCCCTGATGGCATATCTAAGACAGGTGTTGAGATGAGAGCTTGATTCAATGTATCGAAGCTCTACTGGCACTCCGGGCTCTAGATATACTTGGCATTCTTCTTTGTCAACGCAGTTAAGGGCACTGCAATGGAGGAAAAGCCCTTGATGAATTTTCGATAATACCCTTCCAACCCTAGAAAGATGCGAATCTCAGATGCGTTCTTCGGCACTGCCCATTCTCTGACTGCCTCTACCTTAGACGGACCTACCTCCACACCTATGTTAGAAATGGTGTGCCCAAGAAATGTCACTCTCTCCAACCAAAACTCACACTTACTGTTTTGCGTACAGCTTCCGCTCCCACAGTACTCCCAAAACAGTTCGCAGATGCTGGATGTGTTCCTCCCTGCTCCTCGAATAAATAAGTATGTCATCAATGAATACGGTGACGAACTGGTCAAGGTACGACTGAAATACGCGGTTCATGAGATCCATGAAGACCGCTGGAGCGTTAGTCAATCCAAAGGGCATAACCAAGAACTCGTAATGCCCATAGCACGTTTTGAATGCCGTCTTATACACATCAGACTCCCTCACCCTCAGCTGATGGTATACAGATCACAGATCTATCTTTGAGAAAATCGAAGCTCCCTGTAACTGGTCAAAGAGATCCTCTACTCGTGGCAACAGGTACTTATTCTTAACAGTCACTGCATTCAGCTCCCTATAATCAATACAAAGCCGCATACTCCCATTGTGAGGCCCGAAAGATTGAGAGAATAATTGAGATAGCTAAAGTTGTTCGGCGAGACTAGATCTGGCGAGAGCTGGTAGGTGCATGGAGCAGCACTGATTTAGTTTTCATAGGATGGCCTGATTTGGATAATCAATTGATTCGAACTGGAAGGTTGGAGGTATATAAATAGTTGTGACAAGATATCTAGAGCGGGTGATGGAGCGACGTCATTTTGGGAGAAACCAGATTTGAGGGGGTGCGAAAGTACTGTGCGGACCGACCTGGTTCAAAGGTTTATTGTAGACTGGCTTGGTTCAAGTAAGTCAAATCTGGACAGTGCTTGTGATCTGTTCTGGGTGTGATATCTGGGGGAAACCGGATCTGCTAGCGGGTGTAAGCAGCAGGGTGCACCAGCTGGTTAAGAAGAGAGAAGGATAGATGTTTCAGAAGTTTCAAGGTGTTATCCAATGGATAAGGACCTTTGGTTGAAACGAAGAACTCGATGGTGGTGCGACGCCATTTTGAGAAACCAAATCTGGTTGTGAGCTGGTTTAGGTATACGCGAGGGATTGTCTATACCTGCTGGAAGAGAGAGACCGGTGAGCTGGTACCAGCTGTGAGCCTTGAGTGTCAGTGACTACTGTTCACCGAATCTGGAGACTTAAGTTGCATAAATAGTGGACTTCGACCAGACGTACGCCATTACTTCCAACACTTAAAAATACCTCTCCCCGTAAACATATTCTCTACTATAGCGAAACACTTACTGTTCACCGTGGTCGATTTCCTCCAATTCCCGATGGTAGATGATGCAGCTTTGAACAAGGTTGTTAGCGTTGAGTTCCTCTTGCCAAGACTGTTCTTTCTATAACTATTTTGAGAGCTTTGAGCAACTAGAAGAGGAACGCGAAGAAGCTATAGTGTGCTATCATTCGTATTCTGGTCGATTGGTTCTTCTGCTCAGGTAGTGCTTTCGAGTTTCAGATCTGAATGTTCGGGACTCTCGTTGTGGTAATTGTAGCACAGAAGCTAAGGTACAGATTTGTGCTAGTATTACATCTTTGGGATAAGCTTGGATATATGTGTATGCTTGCTGGTATGCGTGCAGTGTGTATGCTATCGTATTGTGTTGCTTGTTGTTGTTCTGTGCTGATTATTGTAAGATGTTGCATTGGCATACACGCATTTTCCCTGTTCAGCTCAGATCTTGTTAGCCGTGTATTGTTGTGCTAACCCGTGTGTACCAGTATGCTTTCTATTAAGGACGAGCGTCAATACCATGCTCCTCATCTCCCTGTTGATCTAGTTGTTAGCCGTTATGAGACGAGTGGATAGCTACCACGCTCTCATGAGCTTTGGCAACAGCAGGTTGAGTGATCTGGTTTATGCTCTGGTACAATGTGTTGAGACGAGTGGATAGCTACCACGCTCTCACATGCTTCGTGGCCACTACCCTTTGTTTGTATCCGTTGACAGCTGTTGAGCTGGTTCTTCGAGCTCCTTTGGCTTCTTGTTCGTTTGTAGCCTACTGCCTTTGGATTCTGCTGCCCTCATGCATAGCATATTCATTTATATCTGTTGATGTCTATTGCTGTTTTAATTTGCTCTCCGTGCCGGGGTTTGACCCCTGTCCCTCTGGGGCTGGTTGTTTTGGTTGTCTGTGTGTTGTTCAGGATACCCAGGTTTCTTAGCTGTTCGTGGAGATGTCTGTCAGGCCCCGTGCTAATCAACAAGGATTAGTAATACAATTAAGCACATAATCGCGAAAGCATAATTTAGGGCTTAAAAATTTTTCAATGTTTGGGCCTGAACAATAAAACATTCATTTGAAATATTCATACACAAAATAGGATTTACTCATAATCCAATTAACAAACAGGTAGTCAGATAAACTAAATAACAGATTCCCAAATTGCATAGAAACTCAGGGCACTCCCTGGTTCGATACATAATAAAAATAAATTGGGACTCAACCCAACGGGGATCTACTAGCTGAAGCTCCACTCCGTCTAGCCAGATTACCTGCAACTCCTGCATTGGGCAACACAGACCCAAGAACACAAAAGCATGAAAATAAATACGAGGTCAAACCTCAGTATGAAGAGCACTAAGACAACAGCAAATCATAAACATGCAGTATCTTAAAACTTGAAATGCATGAGGGTTGTCAAAGAATCGGTCATCTAGGCCAACGAGTTAGCTGGCAACAACAAGCGAGCCTCTATACCACGCACAGCCAATCAGCCGGGGAAATCATCGGTCCGTGATATTCAGGTCTGGCCACTCAAATTAACCATCACAGCTCGGTGGTATTCAGACATGACAAACAGTCGGTCACCACTCCGATGATATCATTGTGCCTTTCAGGCGCGACACATCTACCGGCCGGTTACAATGTGGCTCTAAATTGGTAATCAATCAAATCTCAGGCTCAAGATGTATGCATGAATGCCACTAAATTAAAATCTGATTTAAGCATGCATAATTTACGTAAAACAGAACAGAATGATCATACAGTGAGCCAAATCTGTTCACGTAAATCACAGAATTCACAGAATACCGTTCATGCCTCAAAATACTAACACTCTTATGCCAAAGCTGTTAATAGAACTCAATTCATACCTCAAATCTCAGATTCTACCTCAACAGATCTCACCAGGGCACGGCAACCTCCGCCTGCTCAAGTCTGCTTCCTCACTGGTCTCGACAACCACAGCAGGAACTGCCTGGGATCTCAAATCCATAAAGGCATCTCACAACTTAGCTCAAATCTGAACCGCTATATCGAACTTCCTACGGTCAAGAACTCAAATCTGGTTCGACCACTAAGCAAAGGTTCTAATCGGCTTAAACTAAGCTTAAACGGAAAGGAATCACTTACCCAGAAGCTCAGAAGAACCGAAGAACTCTCTGGTCTATCTTCGTGAAAAATCTTCGAACACTGTAAATCCTTTGCGCTCCTCATACGCGTCAATCTACAACTCCAGACTGGTATCACTCGAAAGGCCTAAGCAATACGAGCTCAGCGCCACCAGTCGTGCTCCAAACAATGACGGAAACCGACGGCAACCTAACGGAGAAGGCTTCGAACGAACAGTAACTATCGAGGGTTTCACTGGGGAAGACGATAAGAAATATCGGGTTCGAAATACGCTAAGTGTTAATCAACACTTGTATTTAAATCCTCGAATCAAAGTCTAAAGTAAAAGTCAACACCGACATATTCAGATCTCGGCATCAGATCCTAGCGTTAGGGCCCAAGTCCTCGAATCTGGTTCCAGCGCTAACTCAAATCTGAGTTCTCAACACTACGCGCACAACTAAACAAAACGGGCTCACACTGCCTCATATCTGAATTAGATCCTAGCATTCATATCTGCTCACGCTCACTCGGATCTGAATAATTCTAACAACACCGGTCAACCCAAAAACATTGACTAACACGTGTCTCTCCTCGCTGACTCTCGCATCCGCGTGCGCACCCGCTAACAGATTCCTCCCGCTAGCTTCACATCTGACTACTCACATCTGTTCCCTCATATCTGAGACTCCAGGATACCTCAAATCTGAATCCTTCCAGAATTCAACTCCCGATAGAAAACAAAACAAAACTCCAAATTCGACACAGATTTCACCCGATAGAAACCAGCGACTCGAAGTGATCTTCTCTACGCCAAATCTGAAAATCACCAACCAGATTTTACCAAAAATTCTCAAATCCGAAATTTGAAAATCTCAACTCTCGTGACTAATCCTTAACCAAGTCTGATTAATCACTAATTACTGAATCTCAGACCTCACATTCTCCCCACCTTAAGAGATTTCGTCCTATAAATCAAAGCAAACACATGACAGAATTCAACAAAACACTAGAATTAACCCACGCAAACACTAAACAATCAGTCAGAAAATTACCTGGTATGCTCATATCAAAGCTCAAACAGATGACTCCACTCTTGTCTCATCTTCTCTTCAACTTCCCAGGTAGCTTCTTCTCGGTCATGCTTACTCCATTGGACCATCACCAAAGGAATTACCTTATTCCTCAACTGCTTCTCCTTCCTATCCAGAACTTAACATAACTCAAGGACTGATCCAGCTCCACTTCATCGGTTCTCAACACATGGTACGGATCTGGTTCATATTTTCTCATCATTGATACATGAAAAACATCATGTATCGCTGCTAATTCATCAGGTAACTGCAATCTATAAGTCAACCGTCCAATCCTCTCAAAAATCTCAAAAGGACCAACAAATCTAGGAGCTAACATTCCTATGAATTTGAACCTCACAACGCTCTTGAAAGGACAAATCTTGAGAAATACTCGATCAACGACCTCAAATTATAACGGTCTGCACCTATTATTAGCATAGCTAGTGAAGCAATCTTATGCAGCTTTCATTCTACTTCGAATCAACGAAATCTGATCCCTCATATGCTGCACAAACTCAGGGGTCGAAAGTTGTTTCTCACCAACTTCTTCCCAATAGATCGGAGATCTACACTTGCGACCGTACAACTCTTCGAATGGTGCCATCCCAATAGTCACTTGGTAGCTGTTGTTATAAGAAAACTCAACCAAGGCTAAGGAATCCTTCCAGCCACCACTGAAATCCATCACAATTGCTCGTAGCATATCTTCTAAAGTCTGAATGGTTCTTTCGGATTGGACATCTGTCTGAGGGTGATAAGCTGTACTCATAGACAATCTCGAACCATAGCTGCTTGCAAACTCTTCCAGAATCGAGATGTGAAACTTGGACCTCTACCAGACACTATCGAGACAGTCACTCCATGCAATCTAACCACATGGTCAATGTACAGTCTTGCCATTTTCTTCATCGAACACCTCACATCATAGGGAATGAAATGGGCTGACTTCGAGAGTCTATCAATCACCACCCAAATCGAATCGCATCCCCTACTTGCTTGAGGTAAATGAGTCACAAAGTCCATGGAGATGTGCTACCAATTCCACAGAGGCACTTCCAAACTCTGCAACAAACCACCAGGTCTCATCCTTTCGGCCTTGACCTGCTGACAATTCAAACATCGAGCAAAAAAACCAGAAATGTCGCTCTTCATGCCTTCGGCCTTGACCTGCTGACAATTCAAACATCGAGCAAAAAACCAGAAATGTCGCTCTTCATGCCTTCCAACCAGTAATGAGACTTCAAAGCATGGTACATCTTTCTCTCGCCCTGATGCACACTATATCGACTACAATGTGCTTCATTCAAAATAGTCTCTTTCAAATCAACCAGGTTAGGAACCACCAATCTTCCTCGAAATCTCAAACACCCATCAGACGCAACAGAAAGATCACTAGACTGACCATTCTGAGCCTTAATATTCAATACATGGATATAAGGATCAGTCCTCTGTGCCTCTCTGATGTCAATCACGATCTGTGGTTCAACCTGAATAGAAGAAACTATGAAATACTGATCACTTGGCTGGAATCGCCAACCAGAAGTTCCCAACTACTCGTGGATTCTTGAGATACTCAAAGATGTTAGCATCACAGGCTGGGCTTTCCTACTCAAAGCATCGGCTACTAAGTTCATCCGCCAGGCTGATACTGGATCTCACAATCAAAATCCTTGAGCAACTCCATCCAACGAAGCTGTCTCATATTCAGATCTGATTGGGTGAAGATATACTTCAAACTCTTGTGGTTGGTGTACACCACAAACTCCTCATCATACAAATAGTGACGTCAGATCTTCAAGGCAAAAACAATCGCTACCAATTCCAAATCATGAACGGGGTATCTCATCTCGTGGGGCTTCAACTGTAGAGACGCATACGCAATCACGTACCCGTTCTGCATCAGAACACACCCTAAACCACTCAGAGAAGCATCGGAGAAAACAACGAAACCTCCAGATCCAGACGGTAAGCCAACACCGGGGCAGTAGTCAACTTCTCCTTAAGTGTCTGAAAACTCAACTCGCACTCATCTGTCCAAACAAACTTCCTGTCCTTCTGGGTCAACTGAGTCATTGGTCTTGCTATCGAAGAGAACTTCTCGATAAAACGCCTATAATATCCGGCCAAACCCAAGAAACTACGAATCTCACAAACATTCCTTGGTCTCTCCCAGTTAAGAACTGCTTTGACCTTACTCGGATCCACTGAAATTCCTTGAACAGAAATGACATGACCCAAAAAGAGTACTCTATCCAGCCAAAATTCACATTTGATGAACTTGGCATACAACTGCGAGTCTCTCAACTTCTGCAATACCAATATTAGGTGCTCCTTATGCTCTCTGAAACTTTTCGAATACACTAGGATGTCATCTATGAAGACAATCATGAATTGATCGATATACTCGATGAAGATGCGATTCATCAAATCCATGAAAACAGCAGGGGCATTCGTCAACCTGAACGGCATCACAAGAAACTCATAATGCCCGTATCTAGTCCGAAAAGTTGTCTTCTCTACATCGACGTCTCTAATTCACAACTGATGATAGCCAGAGCGCAAGTCGATCTTCGAGTATACGACCAATCCTTGAAATTGATCAAACAAGTCATCAATCCTCGGCAACGGATACTTGTTCTTCACCGTCGCTCTATTCAACTGCCGAAAATTCACACACATCCTCATAGATCCATCCTTTTTCTTCACAAACAAAATCAGAGCTCCCCAAGGAGACATACTCGGTCGGATGAAGTCTTTCTCCAAAAGATCTCTCAACTGATCCTTGAGTTCTTTCAATTCAGCTGGCGCCAAAAGATACGGAGCTATAGAAATCTGGGTTGTCCCTGGCACCAACTCTATACTAAAATCGATCTCTCTTCTCGGAGGGAATCTAGGAATCTCATCTGGAAACACGTATGGGAATTCTCGGACATTTGGGATATAGCTCAACTCCAATCGCAACTCTTGGGAAACATCGAGCGCATAGATAATAAATCCAGCATTACCCAGCGACAACAGACTAAACATATTCATGGCAGACACAAGTGGAATCTTTGAGCGTGAATCAGCACCATAGAAATCCCACTTCTCACCCGACTAGGGGCGAAATCTCACCACACCATGGAAGCAATCAACAGTAGCCTTGTAACTGGACAATACATCCATTCCCATGATACAATAAAAATCTCTCATCTCCAAAGAGATCAAATTCGCCACTATCACATTCTGATCAAACCTAATCACACAATCCACCACAATCTCACGAGACATCAACCACACACCAGCAGGAGTAGACACAGACACAACATCACACAGTGGGGTAACTATCAACCCACACTCACGCACAAACCATGCAGAAACAAAGAAGTGTGATGCTCCTGTATCAAATAAAACTCTCGTAGAAAAATCAAAGATAAAGCATGTACCTGCGATAACTTCATTAGGTAACTCATCAGCCTGCTCCCTCAACAAGTCATTCACCTGGGCTTGCTGCGGTCCCGGAAACTGAGCTCTCGAAGGTCCTCCAAACCCAGACGGTTCACGGGGTTGGAATCCAGATCGTTGGGTCTGCGAAGAACCACCTGCCGAACCTTACTGTGAAGGAACTGAAGACTGTCCCCTCAACAAAGGACACACTCTCAGGAAGTGTCCAGGCTGCCCACAATTGTGGCAAGTCCTCTGAACTCCACGGCACTACGAAGTCATGTTCTTACCACCGCACTGACCACAAGACACTCCTCCCGATCCCGTGCCATCAGAGCTCACAGAAGAGGAACTAGAATTAGACTTTCTCTTAAACTGCTTCCCACGAGGCCTGAACCTCTGACGGTTCGATTGCTGTGAAGTCTGAGGAGATTGAGAAGTATGCATCCCTTCAGGCGGAGGATATTAACCTCGTCCAACTGCCATCAGAACCTGCGTCGGCGCATCCAACAGACTCTCCTCAATATCCACTGCTTGATCCACAGCCTCCGCATATGTCGATGGGGCTCTAGCCAACACCAACTGAAACAACTCTGGCCTCAATCCCTTAATAAACTTGTTCCTCTTCGTTCGCTCCTGGCTAGCAACATGAGGGACATATGCCAGAAGTGAGGAAAACTGTCTGGCATATTCAGCAACCTTCAATTCCCTTGCTTCAGATTGTCAAACTCCCTCTCTCGATTATTGAATTACGACTCTGGGGTATACTCCTGTCGGAACGCGGCACAGAAGCTCTCCCAAGAAACCAAGACTCCGGTCTCTCTCATCACTCTAGAAGTACCCTTCCACCAACGCTGAGCATGATCCCTCAACTGCAAAACGGCCAACTTCAGTCTCCGCTCTGCGGTGTACTCCAAAGTATCGAACAAGTCCTCCATGTGCTCCAACCAGCCTTCAGCCGAAAGACCACCCTCCGCGCCAGTGAACGTAGGGGGATTCGTTCTCTGAAACCTAGCCAAGACTAGCTCCATTCGCCTATCTGTCTCGTCACATCCTCCACCTCTGCCTGTTTCTCTCTACGACGCAAAGTTACATTCTGCTGAACATCCATGTCGCTCTCCGAGGACCTAGAATCCTCAGCGGTACGTCTAGCAGTCCTACCTCTACCTCTCCTCGACGGCATCTCTAAAAGACACTCAGGGTAAGGACTAACAGCAGATAAATCACAGAGGCATGTAATATAATCACATAAGCCACAGATTCAATCAAAATCAAATCTAAACTCTATGCCTAGACTCGAGTGTGATAGAAAAGAAATGAGCTTATCCCAGTTTAAACTCTGATACCAAAAATGTCAGGCCCCGTGCTAATGAACAAGGAATATTAATAAAACTTAAGCATATAATCGCGGAAGCATAATTTAGGGCATAAAATTTTTTCAAATGTTTGGCCTGAACATAAACAATCATTCGAAATATTCATACTCAAAACTAGGATTTAATCATAATCCAATTAACAAACAGTAGTCAGATAAACTCAAATAACAGATCCTCAAAATACATAGAAACTCAGGGCACTCCCTGGTTCGATACATAATACAAATAAACTGGGACTCAACCCAACGGGGATCTACTAGCTAAAGCTCCACTCTGCCCAGCCAGATTACCTGCAACTCCTGCATTGGGAAACACAGACCCAAGAATACAAAAGCAGGAAAATAAATACGAGGTCAAACCTCACTACGAAGAGCACTAAGACAACAGCAAATCATAAACATGCAGTATCTTAAACATGAAATGGATGAGGGTTGTCAAAGAATCGGTCATCTAGGCCAACGAGTTAGCTGGCAACAACAAGCGAGCCTCTATACCAGGCACAACCAATCAGCTGGGGAAATCATCGTTCCGTGATATTCAGGTCTGGCCACTCAAATTAACCAACACAGCTCGGTGGTATTCAGACATGACAAATCAGTCGGTCACCACTCCGATGATAGCATTGTGCCTTTCAGGCACGACAAATCTACCGGCCGGTCACAATGTGGCTCTAAATTGGCAATCAATCAAATCTCAGGCTCAAGATGTATGCATGAATGACATTAAATTAAAATCTGATTTAAGCATGCATAATTCACGTAAAACAGACAGAATGATAATACAGTGAGCCAAATATGTTCACGTAAATCACAGAATTCACAGAATACCGTTCATGCCTCAAAATACTAACCCGCTTATGCCCAAAGCTGTTAACAGAAGCTCAATCCGTACCTCAAATCTCAGATTATACCTCAACAGATCTCACCAGGGCACGAAAACCTCCACCTGCTCAAGTCTGCTTCCTCACTGGTCTCGACAACCACAGCAGGAACTGCCTGGGAGCTCAAATCCTTAAAGGCATCTCACAACGTAGCTCAAATCTGAACCCCTATATCGCACTGCCTACGGTCAAGAACTCAAATTTGGTTTGACCACTAAGTGTCAGGCCACGTGCGCTAATACAACGATTAGTTACAAATATGCGGAAGCATCATAAAAATATGGGCTAAAATTTTTTGAATGTTGGGCCTGAACAATAAAAATCATCCTTCAAAATATTCATACTCAAAATTGGATTTACTCAAAATACAAACCACAAAATGGAAATCAATTAATCTCAAGAAACAGATCCCCAAAATACATATAACTCAGGTCATCCCCTGGTTCGATACAAAATACAAATAAACTGAGACTCAACCAAATGGGGATCTACTAGCTGAAGCTCCACTCTGCCCAGACAGATTACCTGCAGCTCCTACAATGGGTAACACAGACCCAAGAACACAAAAGCAGGAAAGGAATACGAGGTCAAACCTCAGTACGAAGAGCACAATAAAAGCATCTATCCTATCAGACAATGCAATATTTCAATCGTGCAATGCATGAACAGGGCTACCAAGAATCATCGGTAGGCAAACAGAATAGAATGACTCAGCTGTGCAGATATCATCAATCGTCATCATCTTGGGATCTTCAGGTTCGACGACTCAGCCGACCATCACAAGGTATAGTGGTATTCAGGCGCAACGACTCAGCTGGCCACCACATCAAAACAGCGTTGGACCTTTCAGGCACGACGACTCAGCCGGCCGATCACAACGTGCAATGGGAATTAAGCTTTCAAAGGAAATCAGGCTCAATATGTATGCGTGAATGCACAGCAGACTCATGCTTAATCAATGCATAACTGTTACAGGCTCAATATGTATGCGTGAATGCACAGCAGACTCATGCTTAATCAATGCATAACTGTTAGGATAAAATTTATAATTTTGGTGATAACAAAAATAAGAAAAGATTTGGACCTAAACGATGAATTTCGAATAATCTTCTCACAGAAATTAGAAGTTGCTGACGACAGTGATTGGTTTGAGTTACAGTTATGATTTTGGGTTGATCAGAATCGGATCTTGGAACAGTGGAGTTATCGATTTGGTTATTCGGGTTGTCGGGTCAGAAATCTACTCTTAATGGAGTATTGAGGATGATGATATCTGCCAACAGCACTTGATTATTGTATCGGTGAACGGTATCTGCCAACAGGTATTGAAACAGTAAAGGGTTCTATCAACAGAAAGGGTCGTACTCATTGTTAAGTATATTCGACAGACCTTGTAACAGTACTATTCATCGTTGCTGACAACAGATAGCGCTACAAGATATGCTCATCCGTTTTCGTAACAGTAAGTTCAACAGGGCTTCGTTTGCTATCAACAGATATGATGACGTCATCCATAGTAGAATATCAGATATCATGACGTCACCATCAGATTTAACTTCAATGGTCTTATAACAGATATGTCAGCTACAGTAGAGGAACAGATATGATGACGTCAACAGTGCTGAAATTTGCAAGTGGTTTAATTGTGTTTACCACGACAGATATCTTAATAGTCAGGACTATTCATTCATCTTCTATAAAGAAAGATCTGTCGACAGAAATGGTTTCAGGCGCAAGCATAAAGTTGATTCAAATTCGATCGAATACTCAATTGGAAAAGATCGATGGCCATAACAGAATCGTACAAATTTCCTGGAATTAAGGAGACAAGATTGGTACTATTTTTGGATAAATAGTACATATTGGCAAAGGTCGTTACAACAGGATTACACATATATGGAAATCATATTTTTGTCTCTGACGATACGCAATTTACCATGTAAAGGAGCAGAATTGACGGCGTACTATTGTCAGAATTTCAAAAAGGATTTTGTTGCCTTATAAGAATTAATCTACCGTTGAACGAAGAGTATAAATAGCAGATGTTTTGAATTGAAGAACAACGCTCGCCATTGCTATTGCTGAAACGCTGCCAAATTGAATTCTCGAGCTATTCCTTATTGAAGCATACTTAAAGCTCACAAGACTCGAAGAACAATACTGTTGTTTTTCATTGATATACCTTCGAGTCATTATCTGGTTCAACCTTTGAATCGAGTTTCTGTGTTTAGAAACCAGAGAAATTTACAGTCTCAAATACGTGCATTTCATTGTAATATCTTATTGAGTCTGTAACAAACGTGCTCTCAAAAGCCGTTTGAAAATATTACCAAATGTTGTAAGACCAGCAGCTGCGTCTGCTTGGATTGGTGTGGAGATACTAGGAGTTCTCGTAGCTGCTGGTTGCGGGATCGGGTGTTTGTAGAAGGCCTACTTTCATCAAATCTTCTAGTGATACCTTCCTGAAAAGGAAGAAGGG
>KQ990612.1:0-10646 GCA_001598015.1 Dorcoceras hygrometricum | reverse complement strand
TGCATTTACATATTATTACTGTTCACAAGTTAATCGGCCTTTTTCCGCACAAACATTGTTGGCCGAAAGACTTGCATAAAACTGAGATACCTTAAGTCTGGTAACTCGGACTTAAGTTAAGCCGTGCGTGTAAAACATTTTAAAAGATTTCAAAAATAGAAGGAGTTCATTCAACCCCCCCCCCCCTTTCTGAACTCCTATTCATATATTGATCCTATTTCTGGGCCCATCAATTGGTATCAGAGCAGGCGCTTCTCAGTTATTGAACAGTATTTAATTGTGCGTTATATTATCTCAATATGTCGATCTCTCACAACAAGATTCCCATGTTTTCCAGAGAAGATTATGATGACTGGAAGATACGCATGCAAACGCATCTGGCTGCCATGGATGACGAAATGTGGACTGTTATCACTGAAGGGCCATTGAAAATAATGAAGCCAAATCTGGCGGTTTCTATAACAAATGGCGAGCCTCGGTATCTTGAGAAATCCAGACACGAATATACAAATGATGACAGGAAGAAAGCAAATCTAGACAATGTGGCCAGGGACATCCTATACAAGACGCTGGACAAAGACAAAAACATGTTCAGCAAAATCAAAACCTGCGCCACAGCCAAAGACATCTGGGAAAAGCTGGTCCAGATATGTGAGGGAAGCGACGAGACAAAAGAGAACAAGTTGACCGTCGCTCAACAGAAGTATGAGTCCATCAAGATGAAAGATGGCGAAACAATGAATGAATTTGACGAGCGCTTCAGTGCAGTTATCATCGAGTTGAACAGCCTTGGAAAAGAGTACAACAATAGAGAGCTAGCACTTAAAGTCATGAGAGCGTTACCCAAGGAGTGGGCCGTGAAGACCATGGCAATGAGCGAGTCGAAGGACCTGAATAAGCTGGAACTCCATGATCTGTTCACAAATCTAAAGGCATACGAATTTGAATTGGAGACAAGATCAGAAGCTGGTCCCTCAACCTCCCAGCCAACAAAAGCATTGGCAGCTACAACAATCGAACAGTGCTCTCCTAGCACAAGCAAAACCGCTGATCAACTCAGCGATGACGTCATGTCCCTCTTCGTAAAGAAGTTTGGGAAATTCATGAGAAGATCTTTCCACCCTTCCTCTCCTTACAATAATTTTAATAAAAATGATAAATCTGTATCTGACATGAAATGTTTCAATCGTGAACGACCAGGGCATTTTGCAGTCGAGTGCAACAGGCCCAAGAAAGACGATATATACAAGCGAGAGGACAAGAGGAGTGATGATCGATACAAGAAGGAGGAGCGATACAAGAGAAATGAGGAAACTGATGAAAGAGCTGTTTAGAGATCCAAGGAGCGATCCAAGGACAGGCGGATGAGAATAAGAAGTGACAAAAGACCCAGCCACAAACATGACCGCAAAGTGTTGATGGCTGAGGAAAGCACAAAGAGCTGGGTGGACACTGACTCAGAATCTTCATCCAGCAGATCCTCATCAAGTGACAGTGAACAGGAGGAAGTTCACTGCCTCATGGCTGATCAAACTTCGGATGATGAGGTATTTGATTTCTCAAACATTGAATTTACACGTGAGGATCTAGTTCAGGCACTGAACGATATGGTCCATGAGTACAAGACTCTATCTCACACATTTTAGGAAATCAAGGCCGAAAACGCAAGTCTGAAAAATAGTTCGGTAGAATCGAGTTCTGACGAGCTTGAGGATACTGACAGTTTAAAGACTGAGTTGAGTAAGCTGAGAATAGAGAATGAATTGTTGAGAAGTGAGTCCAGCGAGCTCAAGGCTGAAGTTGAAAAGTTAACTAAAGAAATGAGCTCCTGGACCCAATCAGCTCGTGCTTTCCACAAACTACAAGAAATCCAAAAGTCAGCACATGATAGAACTGGCTTAGGTTTTAGTAATAGCGAAAGCAATGAAGGAGAGACAAGTACTCAATCACAGCCAGCATATGACAAGTTCAATAAAATGAGCTTTGTCAAAGCAAATGTGATACATGACTGTTTTGAGTCGATAATATTTGATGACCAGAACTCTTCTCAGTCGAGTCATCAAGGAAAAGATGGTATCGGCTATCAAATGCCTGAGAATCCCAAGCCTAGCTGGCTAAAGAACAGGTTGGACAAGGATAAAGCGAAAGCTGGTTCCAAGTCTTATGTTCAGCACCAGCCGTGGCGTAATTCTAGGAAGGCAAAATCTGGTTGGAGAAAGACACAGCCGAGAAGAGATCTATATGGTCAACATATGAAATCAAAACTCAATAGATCTCACTGTAATTATGCACAGACCCTTAAGGATACTTATACTGGAAAAAATATTAAGGTAATTCAAGTATGGATCCCGAAAGGGGTAATCCAATCAGGACCCAAGTAAAATTGGGTACCAAAATTTGTTTGTATGATTGCAGGGTAACAGGTACAAAGCTACTGAAGACGCAATTATTTGGTACTTGGACAGTGGGTGTGCTCGACATATGACAGGAAACCCAAAGCTGTTGACAAATGTTGTTCCACACAAAGGAGCGAAAATATTTTTTTGTGATAATGCACACGGTAACACTGTGGGTAAGGGTAAGCTTACCCATGGTAACATTTCTATCTTAGATATATTGGTTGTTGATAATCTCAGTTATAATTTGATTAGTATCAGCCAACTATGTGACAAAGGTTACATAGTTAACTTTCAACAACACACGTGCACAGTTCAGAACTCAAATGGTCTGACTATATTGGTGGGTAAAAGATCGGGGAATACCTACGTTATCGATTGGTCAGAGGAGTTGAAGTCTGAACAGCTTTGTCTTACAGCTGACTCCTCCAAGAGTTGGTTCTGGCATCAACGAATGAACCATCTAAACTTTAAAACACTTGCTAAGTTGAGTGAGCATGATATGGTTTCTGGTATGCCCAAATTAAAATTTTCTAAGGATGAGATCTGTGCAGCTTGTCAGCTTGGTAAGCATATTAAATCAACTTTCAAAAATAAAGGCGGCAAACGTTCTTCCCGTTGCCTTGATCTTTTACATATGGATCTTTTTGGTCCTATTTCAGTAACAAGATTAGGGGGAACGTCCTACACCGTTGTTGTTGTTGATGATTTTTCAAAATATACATGGGTGTTGTTTTTAAAAACAAAATATGAAACCGCCGACCAGCTGATACGTCTCTTGAAACGTTTACAAAATGATAGATCTTGTTCTGTCAACCGGATAAGAAGTGATCGCGGTACTGAGTTTCTAAACTTTAAATTGACTTCTTATTTGGAAGACTTAGGAATTAAGCATGAGCTTTCAGCAGCAAGAACTTCTCAGCAAAACGGGTTAGCTGAAAGGAGAAACCGCACTCTTAAAGAGGCTGCTAGATCTATGATTGCTTACTCTGGTATTTCTCAAAATTTTTGGGCAGAAGCAGTCAATACAGCATGTCACACTCAAAAACAGATCTATGATTAATAGGATGCACGATAAGACCCCATATGAGATCTGGCATAGCAAGAAACCTGATATATCTTATTTCAGGGTGTTTGGGTGTAGATGTTTCATTCACAACAATGGCAAGAAGCACCTAACAGCGTTTGAACCTAAATCTGATGCAGGAATATTCTTAGGTTATTCTGCTGTCAGCAAAGCTTATCGGGTATTCAATATCAAGAGTCTCACTGTTGAAGAATCTGCTCATGTTGTGTTCGATGAGACAAGCTTCAAATCAAATTCAGCTGCAAGTTTACATGACTTGTGCACACGTCTGGAATCAACAAGCCTTGAAGAATCTGATGATGACGTGTCACAACAAAGATTCACAGCTGAAGAACAACCAATAGTAGATACACAACATACTATTACTCAACGAGATCTTACGGCAGCTGGAGCAGAAGCAATCACCGCGCAAACAAATGTTGTTCCAACAGATCTTGCCACGTCATACATTGCGCAAGCAAATGCTACTGTTCATACACCAACAGCTAACGCAACAGTAGCAAGCACTTCTTCTCAAGTGGTATCAAGACCAACAGTGGATGACAAAGCTGACAACAGCACTCACACACAACAGCAAGAACTCCAATTGGAATCTGATGCACAAGGAAACAATGATCATCATCAATTGGCATCAGAAGATCCTAACATTTTTATCCAGTCAGCAACACAGGGGGAACAAGGAGAAAATCCCTTTGGACTTGATCTTCGGTGGAATAGAAATCATCCACCTGAGCAATTCATAGGTAACATTCAATCTCCTGTTCGCACACGAGGCCATCTATCTCATGATCATTTTGATGCTGCATTTCTTTCTCATATAGAACCTAAGATAATTGATGAGGCCTTAGCTGACTCAAGTTGGATAGATGCCATGCAGGAAGAACTCAATCAGTTTGAACGCAATAAAGTATGGGCACTTGTACCTAGACCTAATAATCATTCAGTTATAGGAACTCGATGGGTCTTTAGGAATAAACTGAATGAAGATGGTGTAGTAACAAGAAATAAGGCTAGGCTGGTTGCACAAGGCTTTAGGCAAATGGAGGGTATAGATTTTGATGAGACCTTTGCACCAGTAGCAAGATTAGAGGCCATACGCATGTTCCTTGCATATTCTGCATATAAAGACTTCAAGGTCTTTCAGATGGATGTCAAGAGTGCCTTTCTAAATGGCGCAATAGCTCGTTTGTTCTTGAACATATAAAATCCAAAGAGCACCGGAGACAGGTCTGGTATGATTTAAAAATCATGCGGAAAATACCAGAACTGAATCCTGTATTTTAAAACAACTCAAACAGATTTATGTATAACATAAATCTGTTCGAGACTCGTGCTTGTGTGCAGACTGCTGAATGAATAACAGAGCACGATACAAAGCATATTTGTTTATGGAAGTTCGGATATCAACATCCTACATCTCCCCTTCTTCCACCTCGGAAGGATCCACTACTTCATAACTGCACATCAGCCGCAACTGTGTGACTAACTACATACACAAGAGTTTAACGTCTTCATGCTTGGACGGGATCTGTGAACATATTTCGAGATTCATTCACAAACAGTTGTGAATGAATCCGGGTGTGTGAGATTGATACATTTAAGCTCTCATCTCTCTGTTTTTCTCACACACGAGGGAATGTGCTCTAATACAAGCTAATTCTAGCTACACTGTCAACTGCAATGAAACTCTCTCTCGAATGATTAGTTGACAGCTTCACTTCAGATTATTTTCCCTCTGTTGGTGCACTGTGTAATCAATGAATATTTCCCACAGTATTGTAGTAGCACCAACTGAACGAACGCATAGCGTCTCGTTCACTCTATCGACAGACTGTGGTCTTCTTCTTCAATGGGCGTCGCTCCCAATATATAGCCTCTGCTGAAATTCTTCCCGTTGGAAAGCTTCCAAAAACTCTTCAGCGCTCCAGAAGGCTGTCTTGTCTTCTTTCCACTTTGGTGCAACGCTCCTCTGTAAAGTAAAAGTACTTGCGTCCTTTTCTTTTGCAGGCTACTGTCGCTTTCTTCATTTTGAATTGAGCTCAGCAGTTGACAAACATCTTTAGGTAAGTTGTCAACTGCTTCGCTGCTGAATTGATACAACGACTGCTGCACTTTGCTTCTTCTCTTCTTGCGACTGGATTTCACAACGACTGGAAGCGTAGCAACAGCTGATACAAATAAGCTCTCGACTGAAAGTACTGTTGCTTGCGACTGGTTCATCAAATACAGCGTCTGGAAATCCTCGACTGAATATCTTTGCGTTGCGACTGGATCACTGTAGCTTCGTCTGCTGAAATAACAACGCAAAGTCTTCCTGCTGAATTATTTATCGCAAGAGCAAAACGCTGTCGTATCAACTTATGTAAACGACATCGTTTTGCTATCTTCAAATAGCATCTGCTGAATCTCCACACGACGTCACTTCATTTCTCGCGCTTGCTTCAACTGCTGATTCTCAATACGACGTCGCTTCAGCTTGCGCTCAACTTCTTCTGCTGATTGTGATGACATCAATGCTGATGTCATCACAGCTCATTCCATAATAAGCGCAACTCTTCTCATCTGCTGAATTCCAACACGACGTCGCTTCAGCGTTTGCGCTTCTCTTCATCTGCTGAATGTGATGACATCAAGGCTGATGTCATCACAGCTCACTCCACCACTGGCGCTTATTCTCATCTGCTGAATCTTCATCTGCTGAATCCTCAACTGTAGCTCCTGCTGAATGATGACGTCACTGCTGATGTCATCCAAACTTAGCGCTCCAGCTGATCTTCATCATCTCGCTTCTTCACTTCGATCCAGCTGATCTTCATCATCTCGCTAATAATCCAGCTTCTTGAAAGGCGACTGTTAATAGATTCATTAACAGTACTTATAAACGCGACTGCTGATAGATTCATCAGCAGTACTTATAATTCGAATCTTCTTCTTCTTCTTCTGCAAGCTCCTCAATTCCTGTACCAGCTGGTTCATCATTTCTCTTAAGCACTAGCAGCTGGTTGACATCAGCTGGTTTATCATGCTCCAGCTGATTTCTTGGCCTCCGCCTGATTACAAACAATTGAAATAACTCTGGACGTCTCCATCGCTAATTCAACTGCCGATTCCATGAATCATCAAACCAACTGCTGAACATTCATTGTGAAACATCTGCTGGACATATTCTTCGACCTGAAATCTGCGCACTTAGAATAGAATTGTTAGAATAACAACAACAGGTTTTGTGTAATTCAAAACTTAATTAGGATCTGTAAAAACAGATCCAACAATCTCTCCCTTTTTGATTTACACAAAACCTTAAAACAACAATGCATGTTCTAACAATTCTCTCCCTTTTTGTGGGAATCAAAAAGTGAGTGAATTGCTGGACTTCCCAATTTAAAACAAAAGCTCTCCCTACACTGTTTCAACAAAACAACGAAACAGCAGGAGTTTTAATCTTTGAAAAACAAAACAGCTTTGGGAAGCACCATATGCAACATTATATGATTTTCAAAAGCAAAGCTGATGCATTTGCTCAAAATTATAAACGACAGTGACGCCACTTTCCCTGCCTTTTATAACATGAGCTCAAATCATTTTTAAAACTTCAAAATTTTGCATCAGCTGGAATCCGCAAAACAGAACAATTTCAAATACATCAGAGCATACAAATATTTCAAATAACATGTGCTACTGAGTTGCTTAAAATTATGAAGGACCAGTACAGAGAACAGCTCAGATTTTTCATTCTTCTATCTCGCCCCATGTGCTTGTCACTGAGCCTCGCTCCAAGTGATCTTACAGCACAACGAAAATAGAAGCTTGGCATCTGCCCGAGACTCGCGCATCCCGACAGTTCATCAAGCGAAAAACCGGTTCTATATATAAACACATTCTGGCCTTCACAAAATAAGTTTCTCAAAACATTTAAAGCATTAAAATCATAGCACATGTGTTTTAAAATTAGTGCTCGTTCAAGAACAAACCTGCTCTGATACCACTTGTTGGTCCGTTTAGAAATTTGGATCAAAAAGAAAGATCAGCAGACGCGCTTTTTGTTAAAAAGCATTCAAAGCAATTTTGCGCTGCTGATACTAACTTGAGCTGCAATAGCTCGTTTGTTCTTGAACATCTAAAAACAACACGAGAAGAGCACCGGAGACAGATCTGGTATGATTTAAAAATCATGCGGAAAATACCAGAACTGAATCCTATATTTTAAAACAACTCAAACAGATTTATGTACAACATAAATCTGTTCAAGACTCGTGCTTGTGTGTGCTGCTGAAATGATATGCTAAGTGCTGAAACTGTGTATGCGAATGCTTGAATGAAATATGCTAACTGTAAAATGCGAATGCTAAAAGCTTAAAGGAATGGACCAGCATATTTGTTTAAGCTGATCTTCATCATCTCGCTACTTCGCTTCGCTCCAGCTGATCTTCATCATCTCGCTACTTCGCTTCGCTCCAGCTGATCTTCATCATCTCGCTACTTCGCTTCGCTCCAGCTGATCTTCATCATCTCGCTACTTCGCTTCGCTCCAGCTGATCTTCATCATCTCGCTACTTCGCTTCGCTCCAGCTGATCTTCATCATCTCGCTACTTCGCTTCGCTCCAGCTGATCTTCATCATCTCGCTACTTCGCTTCGCTCCAGCTGATCTTCATCATCTCGCTACTTCGCTTCGCTCCAGCTGATCTTCATCATCTCGCTACTTCGCTTCGCTCCAGCTGATCTTCATCATCTCGCTACTTCGCTTCGCTCCAGCTGATCTTCATCATCTCGCTACTTCGCTTCGCTCCAGCTGATCTTCATCATCTCGCTACTTCGCTTCGCTCCAGCTGATCTTCATCATCTCGCTACTTCGCTTCGCTCCAGCTGATCTTCATCATCTCGCTACTTCGCTTCGCTCCAGCTGATCTTCATCATCTCGCTACTTCGCTTCGCTCCAGCTGATCTTCATCATCTCGCTACTTCGCTTCGCTCCAGCTGATCTTCATCATCTCGCTACTTCGCTTCGCTCCAGCTGATCTTCATCATCTCGCTACTTCGCTTCGCTCCAGCTGATCTTCATCATCTCGCTACTTCGCTTCGCTCCAGCTGATCTTCATCATCTCGCTACTTCGCTTCGCTCCAGCTGATCTTCATCATCTCGCTACTTCGCTTCGCTCCAGCTGATCTTCATCATCTCGCTACTTCGCTTCGCTCCAGCTGATCTTCATCATCTCGCTACTTCGCTTCGCTCCAGCTGATCTTCATCATCTCGCTACTTCGCTTCGCTCCAGCTGATCTTCATCATCTCGCTACTTCGCTTCGCTCCAGCTGATCTTCATCATCTCGCTACTTCGCTTCGCTCCAGCTGATCTTCATCATCTCGCTACTTCGCTTCGCTCCAGCTGATCTTCATCATCTCGCTACTTCGCTTCGCTCCAGCTGATCTTCATCATCTCGCTACTTCGCTTCGCTCCAGCTGATCTTCATCATCTCGCTACTTCGCTTCGCTCCAGCTGATCTTCATCATCTCGCTACTTCGCTTCGCTCCAGCTGATCTTCATCATCTCGCTACTTCGCTTCGCTCCAGCTGATCTTCATCATCTCGCTACTTCGCTTCGCTCCAGCTGATCTTCATCATCTCGCTACTTCGCTTCGCTCCAGCTGATCTTCATCATCTCGCTACTTCGCTTCGCTCCAGCTGATCTTCATCATCTCGCTACTTCGCTTCGCTCCAGCTGATCTTCATCATCTCGCTACTTCGCTTCGCTCCAGCTGATCTTCATCATCTCGCTACTTCGCTTCGCTCCAGCTGATCTTCATCATCTCGCTACTTCGCTTCGCTCCAGCTGATCTTCATCATCTCGCTACTTCGCTTCGCTCCAGCTGATCTTCATCATCTCGCTACTTCGCTTCGCTCCAGCTGATCTTCATCATCTCGCTACTTCGCTTCGCTCCAGCTGATCTTCATCATCTCGCTACTTCGCTTCGCTCCAGCTGATCTTCATCATCTCGCTACTTCGCTTCGCTCCAGCTGATCTTCATCATCTCGCTACTTCACTTCGATCCAGCTGATCTTCATCATCTCGCTAAACATCCAGCTTCTTGAAAGGCGACTGTTAATAGATTCATTAACAGTACTTATAAACGCGACTGCTGATAGATTCATCAGCAGTACTTATAATTCGAATCTTCTTCTTCTTCTTCTGCAAGCTCCTCAATTCCTGTACCAGCTGGTTCATCATTTCTCTTAAGCACTAGCAGCTGGTTGACATCAGCTGGTTTATCATGCTCCAGCTGATTTCTTGGCCTCCGCCTGATTACAAACAATTGAAATAACTCTGGACGTCTCCATCGCTAATTCAACTGCCGATTCCATGAATCATCAAACCAACTGCTGAACATTCATTGTGAAACATCTGCTGGACATATTCTTCGACCTGAAATCTGCGCACTTAGAATAGAATTGTTAGAATAACAACAACAGGTTTTGTGTAATTCAAAACTTAATTAGGATCTGTAAAAACAGATCCAACAAAGACTTCAAGGTCTTTCAGATGGATGTCAAGAGTGCCTTTCTAAATGGCGTCTTGACAGAGGAAGTGTATGTTGCACAACCTCCTGGCTTCATAGATCATACAAATCCAGATTTTGTTTACAAACTGGACAAGACTCTATACGGATTGAAGCAAGCACCTAGAGCATGGTATGATACACTCACTAATCTTCTTGAGCATAAGTTCACTATAGGCACAGTCGATAAGACGTTGTTTAAATTTGTTAAGGATGATCACGTCTTATTAGTTCAGATTTATGTTGACGATATTATTTTTGGGTCAACCAACCCCAAACTGTGCAAGAAATTTTCCAAGCTCATGCAGGATAAATTCGAGATGAGCATGATGCGGGAGCTAAATTTATTTCTGGGATTACAAGTTCGACAGCTGGAAAATGGAATCTTCATTAATCAAGCTAAATATACGAAAGAATTGCTGAAGAAGTTTGGCATGGACAACTGCTCAGCAGCAGCAACCCCTATGAGCTCTTCAATTAAGATGGACAAAGATGAAGCTGGAACTGCCATAGAGGTATCTTTGTATCGAGGTATCATAGGCTCTCTGTTTTACCTAACTGCTAGCAGACCAGACATCATGTTTGTTGTCCGTATGTGTGCTAGATTCCAAG
>KQ990611.1:9189-29902 GCA_001598015.1 Dorcoceras hygrometricum | reverse complement strand
CTGAGCATGCAGATAGATAGTGACCTGGTGATCTATCGAACTACCCTCCTTCGGACTTTCCAAGTGGTTACCATTTGTCGAGTGGATAAGTCCGAGGTCTTGGTTGTACTGATTAGTCCTCACGACTCGAAACGTCATTGAGACTCTACATGATAGGCGTCTCACTTTGACCCGTTTGCCGACTCACTTGGGGTCATAAGGCGTCAGGATTGGGTGAGACCCCGATGCATGTAGGAGTCGATGCATCGTTGTCGAGAATTCACGGCTCGCAGACATGCGTGGATATCCTATGCTATCTGAGGAGATAATAGTGTATAAATCTCTGGCCAGAGTACTAGAAGTGTTTTAGGTAAATGTGTTTACCTAGTTACACTCGCGATGTCACTATTCGATCTCCAAGATGTATGCATAGCTATCGGATCTATAGCGACTCTCGATTTACCAATGGTCGTTGATCTGATCGGGATATATGGATTGAAAGGACCGTACTGTACGCTAACCACGACCAACTGGTTCTTGCAGGCACTATCAGTGATATCTAGGGGATCATGGGGCGATGTTGCTAGGCGCTCTTACCATGATCCGATGGGCAAGTCCGGAATTGTGATTCCGGAGCCACAATGGTTGTGGGCCCATGGCTAGCTGTATCCCTGAACCATTGAGGGTCACACAAGTACTGGATTCGAGATTCCCGCACGGATACTCAGCTCAATGTGTTGAGCATACGAAGAGGATTTTGGAAGTGCGACTTCCTAAAAAGTCAACAGAGGTCAAATCGTGATTTGCCGATGTTGAGGGGCAAAACGGTCATTTTGCACTGGGGTTCTGAAAAATGGTTTTTCAGATCATAGTATTCAGTTTTAGAAACTGAGTCGATCGGTCCGATCTGATCGCCGATCGGAGTTATAATGAAGTCTAGGTGATGGGGATGAACTGAATGTTCATCCGTTGGACCCGGGCCCGTTGGGCCGGTCCAAGTCCATTCTTAATTCTATTTAATTAAGGCTAGACTTCATAACTTAAGAACTCATTATTATTGCAAACCCTAATCCTAAGCACAAAATCGCCGCCCCCTCTCTTCCCAAGCCCTCACGCCGCCGCCGCCGTGCGCCGGAAAATTATTTCCGGACTAGTTTTTCGAGGAGAATCCATTGGCAATAAAATCCTTCAGCCTTCTAGTGCAGGCTGATTGGAGGGAGATCGATTCCGATCGTGGACCTGATTGACGGATCTACCGCCACCTAACGTGAAGAGCCAGCGTTCTTGTAATTCCGATTGGAGCCAGGCACAAGTGCCAGCAAGGTATACACTAAAACACCCTATGAATGTAATAGATCTTTGAATTGTTCATCGTATTGATCGTCTCCCGGCACATGTTTATTTGTTCTTCCGCTGCCTCGCCGGGGGGCGTGATCCGGATCCCAACACCCTTAATCTCCCACTTCGAACCACTACAAGCCACACATAGGACCACCATGAACCCCTTAAGGTTGAGCCATAACCCCTCAAGCAGTCCATCAACCGAAGCCATGCAAGAAAGTTCAAAAACCGTGAGATGCACATGAAACAATACGTGATCATGGACATGGATGCAAAGATCTGAAACATTCACATAAAAGTCATGCATAATCTTCGTAACACAGTGTATTATGATCTAAATGGTGAAAAAAGAAATAATAAAACATTCCTTGATCGGAAAAAAAGTGAAGATACGCGTTACCGGAGCGGAGGACAATTTAGAAGACCAACACCTTGAGTTTCAATCAAAAAACTGAAATTTTCAACCACCTAGGGGGAAGAGGAGGCTGAAGTTGGCTGAATGGAGGTGAGGGATAGGTTAAATTTCGAGTTAGGGGGAAGGGGGGTGAATGAGAAGTGTACAAAAGACCCCTCCAACTTGTTTTAATTAAAATAAAAGGCTTAATCCCAAAACTAACCCTCCTCTAATTAAAAATGCTTAAAAATACTTAAAGTGCAGACTTCAAGCCTCTAATTTTTGTAATATAAGGTTTCTCAAATTTAAAAGTGTAGTAAAATTCATAAAAATAGCCCGTATAGGCGAAAAACGGGTCCCCATCGATAACTGTGCATAAAATCTCATTTTTTTTGGAAATTGTGCATAAAATAATAAATTTTGATTTAAAATATGTCTAAGGGCTAAACCATTTAAAATATTTTCAATTTGGTCGCCTCCGGTCTCGTCCCCGCTTACCAGAACTCAAACAGTACCGTAAAATGACATGCACAAAGTAAGGCATAAAATCATCATATAATCACATAAAATGACGTGTAATCATGCTAACATAAAGTTTTCCCCCTAGTCATGCGCTCAATTTAACGTAATCCGAATTTCGGGATGTTACAATATCATACCCGATTTCAAGACTTTTGTGCTCGATTACTTGAAAACATGTGTTTACGTATTTTCAATCATTTGGACATAAATACCATTGCATACTACTCCTAAACATCCTCACACTTACAAATGGGAATGAATGTTTTTGTTATTGTGTTATCACATATTATGCTTGATTATACAGATTATGTGCTCGATTTTAGACGATTTATGCTCGAATTGCACTATATCATACCCGATTTCGAGACTTTTGTGCTCGATTACTTGTCAACATGTGTTTACGTAGTTTCAAGCATTTGAACATAAATACCATTGCATACTGCTCCTAAACATCCTCACACTTACAAATGGGAATGAATGTTTTTGTTATTGTGTTATCACATATGATGCTCGATTATACAGATTATGTGCTTGATTTTAGACGATTTATGCTCGAATTGCACTATATCATACCCGATTTCGAGACTTTTGTGCTCGATTACTTGAAAACATGTGTTTTACGTATTGCATTTGAACATAAATACCATTGCATACTGCTCCTAAACATCCTCACACATACAAATGGGAATGAATTATTTTGTTATTGTGTTATCACATATTATGCTCGATTATACAGATTATGTGCTTGATTTTAGACGATTTATGCCTCGAATTGCACTATATCATACCCGATTTTCGAGACTTTTGTGCTCGATTACTTGAAAACATGTGTTTACGTATTTTCAAGCATTTGAACATAAATACAATTGCATACTGCTCCTAAACATCCTCTGTTAGGATAAAATTTATAGTTTTGGTGATAACAAAAGTAAGAAAAGATTTGGACTTAACGATGAAATTCGAATAATCTTTTCATGGACATAAGAGTTGCTGACAACAGTGATCGGTTTGAATTGCAGATATGTTATCGGGTTGATCAGATTTGGGTTCTGAGACGTTTGGGTTATCGGAGCAGTTATTTGGGGTATTGGATCAGATATCTACTGTTGATAGTGCTTTTAGAATGATGGTTGCTGTCAACAGACATCGTGATTAAATCAGAGGTATAGTCCAACAGAATTCGTTTTTGGAATGCAACGGTGCTGTCAACAGAAAGGCTTAGATTATGGTAAAGTGTATTCGACAGATATTTTTGTCAGGCCTCGTGCTCACAACAGAGTAAAATAATACAACACATGCGGAAGCTGCTAAAAAGCGGGTAAAATTTTTGCTTTTGGCTGACGGTTTAAACAATATAATTTAAAATACAACAATATTTAAAATAATCCCAGTTTAAAAACAACCAACAACGGTTACAACAAATAATCAAAAAGCACAGAAAATGGCATCCCCTGGCTCACAGCCAGTTTCAATAGCCTAAGCATCACCCGGGACATCCCACCCAAAAGGTGATATCAGTGCATATAAATAATATACATTACTGGGACACTCTAACCACCTCCTGGGGCACCTCCAGCTGGGTTAAACCCACGACCAGCTGTAAAACCTGGGTTCCCTGATAACAACACAACAAGGAAAACAAACCAAGCCCCAGAGGGGCATGGGGTCAAACCCCAGTATGGAGAGCAACTAGAAAACAGCAGTAAACAGCATGAATAAAATGCAGATGTTGTGCATGAATCCAGGGACAACATCCGAAGGCTACAACCAAGGAAAGGAGCCAAAGAACGCAATGCATAGCTTAACGAAATCTGCAACAGAGTATGTGTCCACGGTGAGTGTAGGACATGTGGGAGCTACCCACTCACCCCAACTCGCCCACCAATACCAGATGCATAAATCGTTCGACCTACCGTTTCCCAACCTATGAACTGTGGTAGTTAGCCCCTCGGCGCATAGGGGCTAACACATCCCAGAAGGGAGATGAGAGTGCGGAATCACCGCTTGCCCTCGCATCCTGGTAATAAACAGAGAAACAACAACGAAACAAGGGCTGCCAAAAGCTGAAATGAGATGATAATGCGTGTATGCAACATGCTGGAATGACAAGCATATAACATATGCACAACAACAATATCAACAGCAAGTATACACCACATAAGCAGTAATACTGAAAAGAAAACAGACAATCATCACTAACTTTATATGAAATAATCGCTAAGACATAAAACAAGGTCGTTTAGTTTTATGAATTACCCTCCCACTATTTTAACGATTTCACCACCCTCTAATGAAATCGGGAAAGCAAGTTCCCTTAGTGGGTACACGGAGCCCAATCAAGTGATCATGGTCCCGAATAATATCAGCCAACCATGACCCCTAAAAGGTAGTTTCCAATTGCAACAAGTGCAACCTCCATGTATTCACCTCACGTCCAGTAAGGGCCCAATAATATGACGCCGTTTACTATCACGTGTCAAGATGACACATCAATGTTGAGTCGTGAAGGACGGTCCCCTTAACGTCCCCAATAATATGAGTCAACGTTAAAGGGAGTTCCAACCGAACTCACAACTAGTGTCAATGGCGTGGACAGCTTTCCGGCATACATGACCCCCTCAATAATATGAGCCGGGCCATGTATACGGTTAGCATTGGCGTACACCCATTGTTGATGGAAGGTAGGGAAATTTAAACAAATTTAAATCCCCTTTGGTTTATCGAATAAACTTTTATCTTGATATTAGTTTTAAATCGTATTTAAAACGAGGGATTTTATTTTCGAAAAGTTTGGTCTCATGCAATATATTTTAACTCATATTTAAAACATGCGAATTCAACTAATTATATACCACATATATAAACATTGGGATGATCGATCGCGAGAGCTATGCGGTCCGTGGTTGCCAATCACGGACCTGGGTCCAATCCTAGGTGAAATGCAATATGCAATGCAATCCTATTACATTTGCTTCCGGTTTTATAGATCTTCGGTCTTCAATATCTTTGATCGTCATCGGGCCCACCATCTTCAAAAGTCCTCCCACTAAGTCTAGTAATTTACAATAAATTTCCATGACACATAAGGGATACATTTTAAGGGGTGAGAACGGGCCACAAACAGACCCACTTTTATAAAATGATAATCAACAATATTACAACCGAAATCATAAAAACCTAAAGCATACACCTAACACGTTGGGGCATGGCTCTCGATCATCCCAATCATGCAATCAATCTAATTAATATGCATAATTTTACAATCAAAATGGTATTTTGCAATTTTAATTGCATCATATTGGGCCAAAAACAATTTTGGGCCCAAAATCTCAAAAATTTCAAAATCGACCAAAATCGGCCCGATATCGAATATCCGCCCGAAAACTTCATGGGCTCCCCGGGACAGGCCCGAACTAAACCTAGAAGTAAAATTCAGCCATTGCAACAATATGCCGGAGGGACGTCGGACGGCAGCCGCCAAGATAACGCGTGCGGCACAAGGCCGCGCGCGGCCGCTAGATGCGCGGCATCCAATGTGCGCAACGTCGCGCCATCTTGTGCGCCAACAGCAGCATACGTCGGCCACCAGTGAGCGACCAGCGCTGCCCATCGTCGGACAGCATCTATAACCGCGCGGCAAGCGTGCGATATCAGGCCGGCCATCGCGCGGCCAGCATCGATGGTGTCGTGCGCGCCATAGCGCGCGCGCGACGGGGAGCGCCGCCGCACATGGCGGCGGCCGGCAGCAACAACTTAAATTTTTTTTGTTTGATTCGATCCGAAAGATAGAGATTAGATACAATTGTGGCAACGATGTATTGAAGGATCCGAGCCTTGGCTCTGATACCAATGTTGCAAAACGGTGGCTGATCCGGATCCCGTCTCCCGGCGGCGTAGCGGAAGTTTAAAAATAAGCGCCGGGATACGTTCAATACAATAAAATCAATACTATAAACCATTCATAGGATGATTTTCAGGGTGTTACCTTGCTGGCGTCTATCAGGTCGGCCATCGCGCGGCCAGCGCGCGACGGGGAGCGCCGCAGCACATGGCGACGGCCGACAGCAACAACTTCAAATTTTTTTGTTTGATTCGATCTGAAAAATAGAGATTATATACAAATATGGCAACGATGTATTGAAGGATCCGAACCTTGGCTCCGATACCACTGTTGGAAAAAGGTGGCGGATCCGGATCCCGTCCCCCGGCGGCGCAGCGGAAGTTTTAAAATAAGCGCCGGGATACGTTCAATACAATAAAATCAATACTATAAACCATTCATAGGATGATTTTCGGGATGTTACCTTGCTGGCGTCTAGGCGCCTGGCTCCAACCAGAATCACAGGGAAACTGGCTCTTGTCGGTAGACGACGGTCAATCAGGTCCACGACCAGAATCGATCTTCCTCCAATCAGCCTGCACTAGAAAGCTGATGGAGTTTATCACGAACGGAATCACCTCGTCGCATTGATCAGAACAAGTCTAATTACGCAAAGATCGGACGGCGGCGGCGCGGCGGAGGCGCGGCGGTGGGCGGCGGCCGTGCGTGAGGTTGGTGGAGGAGGGGCGGCGGCTTCTCAAGATTGGAGGCTAGGTTTAGGTTGTAATTAGTGTAGTGATTAAGCCCTAGACACAACCCATAAATATAAGTCATTCATGGGCTTGAACCGGCCCAATGGACTTGGGTCCAACCCAGGTCCATGTGAACATTCGGTTCGTTTAATTCACTGCGGTTTTATCATAACTCTGATCGACGATCAGATTGACCGACCGACTCAGTTTCCAAAACTGAACATTATGATGTGAAAAACAATTTTTCAGATACCTAGTCCAAAATGACAGTTTTGCCCCTCAACATTGGGAAATCGTAATTTCACCCCTGTTGAGTTTTAGGAAGTCGCACTCCCTAAAATCCTCTTCCTATGCTCAACATATTGAGCTCAGTTTCCATGCGAGAATCACGAATCCAGTACTTGTGTGACACTCAATGGTTCAGGGATACAGCTAGACGTGGGCCCACAACCATTGTGGCTCCGAAATCACAATTTCGGACTTGCTCAACGGATCATGGTAAAGCGCCTAGCAACATCGCCCCATGATCCCCCTAGGTATCACTGAGAACCAGTTGGTCGTGGTTAGCATACAGTACGGTCCTTTCAACACATATATCCCGATCAGATCAACGACCATTGGTAAATCGAGAGTCGCTAAAGATCCGATAGCTATGCATACATCTTGGAGATCGAATAGTGACATCGTGAGTGTAACTAGGTAAACCAATTTACCTAAAATACTTCTAGTACTCTGGCCAGAGATTTATACACTATTATCCCCTCAGATAGCATAGGATATCCACGCATGTAAGCGAGCGGTGAATCCTCGACAACGAAGCATCGAATCCTACATGCATCGGGATCTCACCCAATCCCGCCGCCTAATGACCCCAAGTGAGTCGGCAAAAGGGTCAAAGTGAGACGTCTATCATGTAGAGTCTCAATAACGTTTCGAGTCGTGAGGACTAATCAGTACAACCAAGACCTCGGACTTATCCACTCGACAAATGGAAACCACTTGGAAAGTCCGAACGAGGGTAGTTCGATAGATCACCAGGTCACTATCTATCTGCATGCTCAGAATATCACAATGTTCCCTACCAATGAAACATGGTACTTCGCATCGCAGATACTAGTCTCAAGCTCGGGCGGCCTTATCCTCATTTTGACGGCCCAATCGATAAATGGTATGAAAACCATGCTCAATAACAAACGAATCAGAGATAAAAGAATGCGATGCACCGGTGTCAAACAACACACGCGCAGGAAAATCGAAAACGAGACATGTACCTGCGATCACCCTGCTCGGCGTCTCCTCAGCCTGCTCCCTAGTGATGGCGTTGGCCTGAGCATGCTGGGGTCCAGAATAGAACAACTGAGACGACTGTCCGAATCGCGATGGACCAGGTTGCTGGAACGGCTTGAACTGAGTCTCACCCAACCGGGGCTGCTGAAACTGAGGGGAACGACCCCTAGACTGTCCTCCACGACCCTGAGATGGGGCTGCGGCCTGCTGTGATCCGGCCGACGGACACACCCTAGCAAAATTCCCAAACTGACCATAGATATGGCAAGAGCCCTGAACACCGACACACTAGGTCGAAGGATGTTTTCCACCACAAAAACCACAAAACTCAGCCCGAGAACCACTACTACTCGAGCTACCTGAACCAGAAGAGACCGAAACAAACTTCTTCTTAAACTGTTGACCGCGGGGTCGAAACCTCTGACGGCCAGACTGCTGAGCCACCTGCTGCTGATGATGCTGCTGCTGTTGGGGCTAATGGGCTGACTACGAGGATTGAGAAGACTGCGCTCCCTGACCAGCAGGACGAATAACCTGCGCCGCCTGCTGCCTACGAGCACGACGACTCCGCAAACCCTCCTCAATATCAATGGCACTATCCACTGCCTCCGCATACGTCTTGGGTTTGCTTGTCAACACCATCTGATATAATTCCTCATTCAAGCCCTCTAGAAATCTGGTCCTCTTGTCCCTCTCCCGGCCAGCAACGTGCGGAACGTACGCCAACAAAGAAGAAAATGTCCGAGCATACTCCCTCACAGTCATGGAGCCCTGCTCCAAATGGTCAAACTCCCGCTCACGGGCGTTCACATAAGACTCGGGCACATACTCCTGCCGAAAGGTGGTACAAAAACTATCCCAAATAATACCAACGCCAGTCTCCAACAAGGTACTAGAAGCGCCTCGCCACCAACGCTCGGCAGCCTTCCTTAGCAAAAGAGTCGCTAAACTCAACCGAAGGTAAACATCGTACTGAACCCGATCAAAAAGACCAACAATATTCCGGAGCCACGAATCTGCATCCTCACTCGACTCGTCGCCGTTAAAGACTGGAGGGTTCATCCACTGAAACCGTGCTATAACAACATCCATCCGCTCCACAGGAGCAGGCAAATCACCAACTTCCTCCTCCTCATCATGCCCAACACGGCTACGACTACGAGCACTACGCTGATCTTCGTTATATCCTGCCGATTCCTCAAACTGCCCCCTACCTCTACCACAACGTCTAGGCGGCATCTAGGAATACACTCAACAGGATAAGCAACACAAAACAGATACAGCATAGATATCGCAAAAATATACAGCACATAAGTCACATAGTCAAGAACATGCAACACACGACACTGTGCCTAGACTCAAGTGTGATCAAAGAAATCGAGCTTATCCCAGCTTAAGCTCTGATACCAAAATGTCAGGCCTCGTGCTCACATAGAGTAAAATCATACAACACATGCGGAAGCTGCTAAAAAGCGGGTAAAATTTTTGCTTTTGGCCTGACGGTTTAAAACAATATAATTTAAAATACAACAATACTTAAAATAATCCCAGTTTAAAAACAACCAACAATGGTTACAACAATAATCAAACAGCACACAAAATGGCATCCCCTGGCTCACAGCCAGTTTCAATAGCCTAAGCATCACCCGGGACATCCCACCCAAAAGGTGATACCAGTGCATATAAATAATATACATAACTGGGACACTCTAACCACCTCCTGGGGCACCTCCAGCTGGGTTAAACCCACGACCAACTGTAAAACCTGGGTTCCCTGATAACAACACAACAAGGAAAACAAACCAAGCCCCAGAGGGACATGGGGTCAAACCCCAGTACGGAGAGCAACTAGAAAACAGCAGTAAACAGCATGAATAAAATGCAGATGATATGCATGAAACCAGGGACAACAGTCGAAGGCTACAACCAAGGAAAGGAGCCAAAGAACGCAATGCATAGCTTAATTAAATCTACAACATAGTATGTGGCCACGGTGAGTGTAGGACATGTGGGAGCTACCCACTCACCCCTACTCGCCCACCAATACCAGATGCATAAATCTCTCGACCTGCCGTTGCCCAACCTATGAACTGTGGTAGTTAGCCACTCGGCGCATAGGGGCTAACACATCCCAGCAGGGAGATGAGAGTGCGGAATCACCGCTCGCCCTCGCATCCTGGTAATAAACAGAGCAACAACAACGAAACAAGGGCTGCCAAAAGCTGAAATGAGATGATAATGCGTGTATGCAACATGATGGAATGACAAGCATATAACATATGCACAACAGCAATATCAACAGCAAGTATACACCACATAATTCATGGACATCTCACATAACCGCAGCTTCACAAGGAAAATATACACGTCAGCCAACAAATAGCCATCTCACAAATTATCCAAGCCATAAACTCGCTGATTTACAAGCTCCAAATCCGTACCTCAATTCTGCTACACGCTCACCACAACAAAGCCCAAGAGATCTGGTTAACACCTGCTAGAACAACACACACAAGATCTCAGGTAAGCTAACAGAACGCTACAGAGGTCACGGTCTGGGAGCAACAGCTCAACCAGCAACTCATCAACGCATACAACTTAACTGGAAGCTTAATTCAAGGCTAAGTCTAAGATCTTATCAACAATTCGAAGTTCTACCTCGACGACACAACACACAGCCGGAGACAGTGACTTCGCGATCCACAACCAGCCAACGACAGCCTCCACAAGTGGTATGGAATGGAAGATCTTCTCAAGAGGAGTCCAACGCTACCTCGATCGTACCAAACGATGGCCGGAAACGACGGGAATTCATCGGAGAAACTCACGGTGAACAGTAACCTAGGGTTCGAAGCGAAGAACAACAATCGGGAGAATATTTCGCTAAGTATGGGATCTGGTGCTTGAAATCGAAGACCAAGTCTTCCTTAAATACACGCGTAAAAGCTGGTTAAGAAGTCCACCGACAAAACCAGACGACGCATAACAACCCAACGACTGGTCCTCAAATCCAAAAGCTGGATTGTCTAACACCCAAAAGCTGGTACCAGACGTTGCATCAAAACGCTCCGTTCCAACTTACGTAAACGACGTCGCACAGACCCAACAGCTGGCCGCTAACCCCTTGTCTGGATTCCTTAGCGCTAACCAAAAACGACGACGCACAACCTACGTCATCCAGACGCTAGCTCTCGCGCATATAACCAGACGCAAGCTACAGTATAGTTGACCATCGTTGACATCTGCTCTCAGCTGGACAACCAGGCGACACACATGCGAACAAATCTCTCGCAGCTGGTACCAGACGCAACACCCCAAAACGGCGTCGTATCCAACTTATCAAAACGCTATCTTTTTGCCCTAAACAAACAAGATAAAGCAGCAGCTGGATACAAACACGCTACCAGACTTCACTAAAACACAATGCATCCCGATTTCATAAAAACGACGGAGTATCGAAATTTCGCGCTACCAATTAACCGTTGCGACTGGATTTCACCACCGACCAGCTTCCACAACAAAACCAGCTTTCACCACAAAATAACAAAAATACGAAAACTTCCGGAATTGCTTAAAATGTGAAATCTGACCCGAAAATACCAACCAAACTTTCCAAACAGAGATCTGAACCCCCAGAAATCTCTAAAATGCGATTAATCCAACAATTAATCTTAATTAAATTTTCAGGTCTACAATTTTTGAGTTTTGGGGGAGAAATCTGAATTGTGTCGAGAAATCTGTTCTCGCTGGTGCCTTATCTGTTCGCAACGCGTTTTGTAGCGAAAGATCTTGATACGTCATCGTTTTGGATGAAATCTGTTAGCGCTTGTGTTATTTTAAATGCCTCCAGCAAGTTCCTGTAGCGGGTATAAAACGCCGTCGTTTATATTAGTGGAGGCGACGTCGTATTAGTCTAGCGCTAGCGATCGCCGTTGTGGGCGTTTAGTTCATCAGATATGATGACGTGGGCTACGCGACGTCGTATTGGCTTTGTATGGATTTGTTGTAGCGTAGCGCTTTGATCAGATTTGCTGACGTGTGCGATGTGACATCGTTTTGATTTAGCGCTCGCTGTATTGTGTTGCGGTTGCTGTTGTGAGCTCCGCACTGTTGAAGAATCTGTTGAGTATCAGTTTTGTACTTTTTTGTCGGTGGATAATATTTCTTCATCAGCTACGCACTGTTCAAGTTGCTGTCGGCAGCTGCGATTCTTATGATAGCGGCGTTGGAAGCTGTTTCTGTCGGTGTATGTTTTTGAACAGATTCCTCGCGTGTATATATTAGAAGCTTTGGACTTCAATCTTTTTATCAGACTCCATACTTAGAGAATATTCTCCCGACTATTTTCGAGCGGATTTGTTGAGGAAAAATCAGTGGACAATAAAGAATTTCCCGGAAATCATATTCTTTCAAATCCAACATAACAATTTATTACGAAAGTCACACACCACAAATCTGAATATTTGAATAATGTCCAAGAAATAAACTGCTCAACTAAGTCATCAGAACAAGATGTTTGCTTACAAGAAAAATGTACTACGTCTCATAATATGCACAACAACATTACACGAACATTCAACTACATGTCTGAAAAACACACCGAGATAAGAATAACAACAACATGTACTACACAAGAAGAAACATGTCTCATGAAATAAACAAAGCAGCAACTTCAGCACGTAATAAGAACCATATGTCTCAGAACCGTGGATTATCAAAATGTCAACTTTGCACCATTGCAACTACTGGAACGGGTATGCCTCTTTACTGATATATCCATAGCACCTAGTTGCCTTCGCTCTCTGTAGCCTTCCTGTAAATATGTAAAACAAGGTCATGAAATCAATAACAAGACACTATTATATACCACAAGGTCAGTAAATGTGTAAAACAACGTCAAGAAATGAAATACAACCACCACCACCATTCAGCTACTATTTAAATTGACCAAAACATTTATTGTGCGGCTTCTTTGCAACTTTGTATGTTGTGTCCTTGCTTATGACAACGACCACACTTTGACACGCGTGATTGTACTTGGGATGGAATTCTCTTCGTCTTTCTACGACCGGGTGGCTGCGTACATCTGGAGCAATGATCTGTAACCTTTCATCGTTATTGTCTTCATACATTTCAAATGTCGGAATAGGATTAATTATCCCTTTATATGCTTGACGATAAGTTTGAATCTGGAAATACTGATCACAGAAATCGTATAATGACATTGATTGCGACTTTATGGCTGCACAGGCATGATTGCATGGGATCATATTTATCTGCCAACCTCGACAAGAGCAAGTCCATTCATTTAAATCAATAGCGAAAGATTTGTCACCGTCAACTATTTCGAATTTCCAACCACATGCTCTTTCAACTGTCAACTTTCGGAATTCGATATAATTTTTTGTTAAAGCTTTCTCCTTCTTTGGACTTAACTCTTGAACCATACCCAATGTTGTCTCACACCTTCGATGCATCATATTCATTATTTGCACACGGATATGGTCTACCATTGCCAAATAGGTAGATAACGCACTGGTTTAACCCAATTATTCCAGCATTCGGCCATGTTGTTATTTATAATACCCCATCGTTTTCCAGGAAAAAGAGCATTAGCCCAACTCTGTGGGTCTGAATTAGCAATAAAAGTCCTTGCCAGAGGCATAGATTCCAAGATATTATTAATGTGTCGTGTAAACTCCTGCTGTGAAGGGGCATATGCAGCTTTTTTTAAACACAGAAAACCAATGTTTTTTGTTGTGTAATGGATAACTTCGCATCACCTGTAACAACGACGAAATTAATGTATTTCATATTAAAATCATTGGTTCGTGTATAGCAAAATCAAGGAATAATATCATTGGATAATTTAGGACGTAAATGACATAATTACTAACCTGCTTCACAAAGTTATCCACCAAGTGTCTTAAACAAAAGGCATGATGACTACCCGGAAATAATAACTCAACAGCCTTGATAATGCCAGGATGACTATCAGAGAAAAAAGTGAAATTGCCAAACCGCATGATATGTTGCGAAACCAGGACACCTCTCAAATTAAAACAAAACCATTCCCAATTACAATCATTTTCAGCATCAACAACAGAATATTCCAATGTAAAAATAGATCATCATTCGCATCCTTTCCTACCGCAAGTAGCATAGTACCTTTGTACTTATTTTTTATATGAGTTCCGTCTAGAAAAAGCATCGGTCTACAACCTGTAGCAAAGCCCACTGCACATGCATTAAAACAAATGAATAACCGTTTGAATTTATTAGTTACTGCATCCATCTCGCACTCTACAATGCTACCAGGATTGGTTTCTTTAACAGCATGACAATACCATCTCAATCTATCATATGAACCATTCTCTGAGCCATGTATATCATGTATCGCTAATTCCTTGCCCTTCCAAACCTTATGGTAATCTAAATATACTCCATAATCCCTATGTATATCTTTCAACATTGAACAAGGACGATAAGATGGTTCTCCCCGTAATTTGTCTTTCATCAAATGTGCAACCCAAGCTGCATCGGCTCTTGGGTGTCCTCTTCCACGTAAATTGTCCTCTCCACATGTATGTTGCAGATTGCATTTCCTGATCCCAAATAGATTGTCTGCCTTATGTTTAGAAGCATAAATTCTCCATTTGCACTTATCTTCACTACAAACTGCAATAACCTTATCGCTATCATTTTTCCTATACAAATACGAACGTCTTGTAGCGACATAATTTTTCAGATTAATTCGAAAGTCTGCATCATCCTTGAATGTTTGTCCCTCACCAAATATGCAATGAAACCAAGAGTCAAGCGAATTCTGTACATCAGTCTCTTCAAGCTCGTTATCATCTCCTGAATCTCTGTCATTTTCCTCCACCCTTACCAATTCCATAATCATAAGTGAATGAAGTAAAAGTTCCAGCACCAAATTAATTCAACGATTAAGTAAGAATCCACAAAATGCTAATTTACCCAAAAATATATCATTTATTATCTATACATAACAGAAAAAGGATATAAATCATACAACAACAAAAAATTCAATAAACTAAAATATTATACCTTGTCATATTTAAGCCTCCTCCAATCTGATCTTTTTTTTCGGCCCTCAACTCAATCATACTCAACTTCATACACATATGAAGATGGATCATATTCAGCACATCATCATCGTCGTTCAATGTCACGTACAACTTGTGTTGGGGAGCTAGGTATTGTAGTAACATATATTGAGGGTTGATTTGTTCATATTTTTTGGACAAGCTTCGAAATATATCCTCTAGCCTACATCCACTGAAAATTGAAATGACAAACAATTGTCCATTGCACTTGCAGCTGCCCAGAAATGCAAGGTTCGAGGAGGAACCCACTCCGTTTTCCATTCTACAACAATAGAGCTTATTTTCATTATTAACCATTCAAGAAACAAAAAACGAAAGTAACATATGTTGTTTGAAGCTTAGAAATATGTTGTTTGAAGCTTAAAAAACTGGGATATGCAAAGTACAGAATGAGGATAGATGGGAGCGCAAAGATAACTATGATGAGTATGTACAGGGCCAATATGGCTGCACTGGCAGGAATTGCATAGAAACTGATGAGAAGAAAAATTACGACCAGTGGAAACTTGGATGTCAATTACCAGACATACAAAATTGTACATAGGACGCCTATTTCATCCATGGACTTGTGTACGCTTTCGAACAAAAACAATCGCATGCCTCAATCTCAAAACATTGAAAAATAATCGCAAAACAAAAGTATTTATCTCACTGTGCTTTTAACGAACCTCTCACTTGCCTCAATCTCTTCACCGATGGATTTGGTCGCTCAGTTGGAAAACCTACGGATTTGGTTGGCCGATCTACCTTCACCCTCGTCGTGGAGGTGGTTGTAGTTACGAATCAGGGGAGGTTGTGACTAATCAGAAAAAAAATTGACGGGATTCAGCAACCCAATTCGATCTGGAGTGGTGGTCGGGAAATGGGGACTGTGGTCAAGAATTGGGGAAGATTGAAAAGAAATAATCGATCAAACGTTTGTCTACTATCTGGGGAGGGGTAAATTCTTAAACTTGCAAGATCAGGGAGTTCAAAACAAGTTTTTAATTGGGTCAGAGACTGAAAACATAATATACCTGACGGGGGGACTGGAACACAAAAATGGATTGGATTTGGGGATTTACTAGCAATTTACCGTTAAATTAACACTTTGAATTAACTATTTAAAGCCCTTTTTAAAACTCGAATCATTCTCGGGTTAATCCCTTCCGGAATACTCCATGAACCGCGTTCTAAATCGAAACTCAAAATCAGCACATATGCAAATTGAAGTGCTGAAGATGCTGAACAATAGCAATCTAACCCCTTTGGGAAAGAAAATGAATAATATGTGGACTTATGGATTTTTGGGGTGTTACATTTCTTTTCCACCGAAGGTCAGATCCGATCAGATTAACTCCTTGTTCTGCTTGGATGTCTGGCTGAATAGCTCCATCTGATACCAATTGATAAGAATGATGTTCCAGATTTGAACCAGATGCCAATTGATGAGATCCATTGGTAGCTTGAGCATCTGAATCTGGTCTAGATACCAATTGATGTACTGTAGGGTCTGCTTGTGTATCCACTTGTGCAATAGTTGGTTCAGCACTGGAAACTGGCGTGCTAGTTGAGATATGTTCCTGCACTGGGTCAACATTAGTCAAATCAATGACATCGATGTTACCTGTCAGATCTGCTTGCGCATTATCATGTGGTGTGTCCAGTGTTGGTTGGGGATCAGATGTGTATCGAATCTGTGCCATGTCATCACTTGATTATTCTAAGTTGGTTGATTCCAGACGTGAACACAAGTCATGTAAGCTCGCAGCTGAGTTGGATCAAAAGCTGGTTTCGTCGAATACCATGTGAGCTGATTCTTCAACCGTCAAGCTCCGGTTGTTGAAAACTCTGTAGGCTTTGCTCACAGCTGAGTATCCGAGAAACAAACCTGCATCAGAGTTTTCATCGAAAGCTGTTAGGTGCTTTTAACTGTTATTGTGAATGAAACATCTGCACCCAAACACCCTGAAACAAGATATGTCAGGTTTCTTGCCACTCCAGATCTCATATGGGGTTACGCCATGATTCTTATTAATCATCTATCTGTTATGAGTGTAGCAAGCTGTGTTAGCTGCTTCTGCCCAGAATTTTTGAGAAATACCGGAATAAGCAATCATAGATCGAGCAGCTTATTTTAAAGTACGATTTCTCCTCTCATCTAACCCGTTCTGCTGAGGAGTTCTAACTGCTGAAAGCTCATGCTTAATTTCAATTTCTTCCAGATAAGAGGATAGCTTATGATTTAAAAACTCAGTATCTCTATCAGATATTATACAGTTGACAGTACAAGATTTGTCATTTTTCAAACGTTTTAAAAGCTTGATCAGCTAGTCAGCGGTCTGATCCTTTGATTTTAAAAACAACACCCATGTAAATTTTGTAAAATCATCAAAACAACTAGGGTGTAATTTGTTCCCCCTAAGCTCGTTATGGGTATAAGACCAAAAAGATCCATATGTAAAAGATCTAAGCTTCGGGAAGAACGAATACCGCCTTTATTTTTAAAAGTTGAACAAATATGTTTTCCCAGCTGACATGCTGCACAAATCTTGTCCTTAGAAAAATTATTTTCGGCATACCAGAAACCAATTCGAGCTTACTCAGTTTGGCAAGAGTTTTGAAGTTCAGATGGTTCATCCTCTGGTGCCACAGCCAGCTCTTGGAAGATTCAGCTTCAGATGGTTCATCCTCTGGTGCCACAGTCAGCTCTTGGAAGATTCAGCTGCTAGGCAAATCTGTTCAGATCCCATCTGCTTTGACCAATTGACCACGTAGGTATTCCCCGATATTTTTCCTACCAATACAGTCAAACCATCCGGACTCTGAACTGTGCATGTGTGCTTTTGAAAGTTACTGTTAACCATTGTCACACAGCTGACTTATACTAATCAGTTTATAGCACAAATTCTCAACAACTAAATTATCATTAATTGAAATATTACCATGGGAAAGCTTACCCTTACCCACAGTGTTACCGTGTGAGTTATCACAACAAATAATTTTGGCTCCTTTGTGTTGCATCACATCTGACATCAGCTTTGGATTTCCCGTCATGTGCCTCGCACATCAGCTATCCAGATACAAATGATAGATTCTTCTGATGCTTTGTACCTGTTGTCCTGCAATCATGAAAATAAATTTTTGGTACCCAATTTTACTTGGGTCCAGATAGGATTACCCCATTCAGGACCCATACTTGAATTACCTTGACAGTATTCCCAGTATGGATATCCACTAGGGTTCGTGCAGAAACATTACATGATATGTTGAGTTTTGGTTTCGCACTTTGACCATTCAGATCTCGTTTTTGGGCTGAACCTTTACCCATACAGATTTGGCCTTCGTCGAACAACGCCTTTGCTAGTTCGAAACAAACGACTTAGATCCAGCTTTCGCTTTATATTTCTCAAATCTGCTCTTTAAGCAACTGGGCTTGCAGTTCTCATGCTTAGTATAACCAATACCTTGTTTTCCCTTATGGTTCAGCTTTGGTGAGATCTGATCATCGTACTTCACTTACTCACATGCATCATGTATCACACTGGCTTTGACAAAATTCATCTTCTTGAACTTGTCATAGGCCAGATCTGACTGAGTACTAGTTTCCCTAGAGCTGCTTTCACCAACACTGAAACCTAAGCCAGATTTGTCATTCAAAGGCTTTTTGGTCTCGTGCAGCTTTCCCAAGGAAACAGAAGACTTAGTCCAGGAGTTCATCACTTGACTTAATCACTCATTCTCATATGAGAGCTCACAGAACTTGGTTCTCAAAAGATCATTCTCGATCTTCAGCTTACTCAGCTCTGTTTGTAAACTGTCAGTATCCTCAAGTTGAGCAGTGCTTGATTCAACTGAGCTATGTTTCAAACAACCGTTTTCAGCTTTGATCTCCTCGAATGTCTGAGATAACTTACGGTACTCATGGACCATTTCATTTAGTGCGTTGATAAGGTCCTCACGTGTAAATTCAATATTGGAGAAATCAAATACCTCATCATCCGTTGTTTGATTGGCCATCAGGAAGTGAACCTCTTCTTGCTCGCTTTCGCTAGAAGAGCTGCTTGAGGTAGTCTCCGAATCTGAATCCGCCCAGTTCTTGTTGCTCTCTTTAGCAACAAGCACTTTACGATCATATCTCTTGTGGGGCCTCTTCTCATATCTGGTCCTTCTTCTTTCTGTGGATCTTTCTTTGGATCGTTCTGTGGACCTCTTCTCATCTCTCTTAGATCTGTCCTCTTTTTTGGGCCTGTTTCAATCAGCTGCGAAGTGCCCAGATCTGTAGTAACTTTATCAGATTTATGAACATTGTTATAATTAAAAGCAGGGATATGAGGTCTTCTCATGAATTTCCCAAACTTCTTAACGAATAGGGACATGATGTCATTGCTGATCTGCTCTGCAGTCTTGCTCGATGAGCACTGTTCAGATGTCGTTGCAGCTAGAGCCTTTGTTGGTTGAGAGGCTGAAGATCCAGCCTCAAATCTGGTTTCTAGCTCGAACTCGTATGCTTTCAGGTTGGCAAATAGATCATGAAGTTCCCACAGCACTGAATCTCTCATCGAATTCCGCCATTGTTTTGCCTTCTCGCATCTTGATGGACTCGTACTTTTGTTGGGCAACAGTTAATTTGTTCTCCTTAGTCTCATCATTGCCTTCAAAAATCTGTGTCAACTTCTCCCAAATCTCCTTGGCCGTAGCGCAGGTCTTGATTTTGCTGAACATATTCTTATCCAGCTTCTTGTATAGGATATCCCTTGCTATGTTGTCAAGATTCGCTTTCTTCTTGTCCTCAGTTTTATATTCAAATCTGCTCTTTTCTATCCACTGAGGTGCGCCATCAGATATCGCTATAGCTGTATTGGCCTTCATAATCTTCATGGGACCATCTGTGATGATGGACCACATGTCGTCGTATTGAGCAGCCAAATGTTCTTGAATCCTGATCTTCCAGTCGTCATACTCCTCCTTGGAAAAAATAGGAATTTTGTTGTGAGAAGTAGACATATTTACATATTTAAGCACAAAGATCATACTGTTCAATAACTGAGAGGCTCAGGCTCTGATACTGTTGGTCCGTTTTTAAGGATCAAAAAGATCAGCAGGCGCTGTTTTGACAACCATTTGAAATTTTGCGCGCTGCTAATACTTGAGCTGCAATAGCTCGTTGTTCTTGAACATTTAAAATAAACAGAGCACCGGAAACAGATCTGGTATGATTTAAAAATCATGCGGAAAATACCAGAACTGAATCCTATATTTTAAAAACAACTCAAACAGATTTATGTTCAACATAAATCTGTTCAAGACTCGTGCTTGTGTGCTGCTGAAATGAGATGCTAAGCTGAACTGTAATGCGTATGCTCAAATGAATGCGTGCTGAACTGTAAACGTGCAATGCTAAAGTAAATGCTGAAAGCTTAAAGAACACAATACAGTACGCAGCATATTTGTTTATGGAAGTTCGGATATCAACATCCTACATCTCCCCTTCTTCCACCTCGGAAGG
>KQ990610.1:111111-123294 GCA_001598015.1 Dorcoceras hygrometricum | reverse complement strand
AATTTCTTATATGGAATTCTTTACTTTCATTATGTGTGTAATGATTTACAAATGTGTTGAGTAAAGACCTATAATACACTAAAGCGTATGTTAGATGTGATAGTGGGTATGACGGCTATCATGAAACACATCTAATAGTCGCTGTGTATTCTAAACACGTTCCTAGTCGATTGGGTCGTCAAAATGAGGATAAGGCCGCCCGAGTTCGAGACTAGTATCTGCGATGCGAAGTATCATGTTTCAATGGTAGGGAACATTGTGATGTTCTGAGCATGCAGATAGATAGTGACCTGGTGATCTATCGAACTACCCTCCTTCGGACTTTCCAAGTGGTTACCATTTGTCGAGTGGATAAGTCCGAGGTCTTGGTTGTACTGATTAGTCCTCACGACTCGAAACGTCATTGAGACTCTACATGATAGGCGTCTCACTTTGACCCGTTTGCCGACTCACTTGGGGTCACCAGGCGTCGGGATTGGTTCTTTCAGGCACTATCAGTGATACCTAGGGGATCATGGGGCGATGTTGCTAGACGCTTTACCATGATCCGTTGGGCAGGTCCGGAATTGTGATTCCGGAGCCACAATGGTTGTGGGCCCACGGCTAGCTGTATCCCTGAACCATTGAGGGTCACACAAGTACTGGATTCGAAATTCCCACACGGATACTCAGCTCAATGTTTTGAGCACGAGAAGATGATTTCGGGAAGTGCGACTTTCTAAAAGTCAACAGGGGTCAAACCGGGATTTTACTCTGTTGAGGGGCAAAACGGTCATTTTGCTATTTGGGGTTAGATGATCTGAAAAATTGTTTTTCATATCATAACATTCAGTTTTGGAAACTGAGTCGATCGGTCCGATCTGATCGGCGATCGGAGTTACGATGAAGTCACAGCAATGGATATCGTCGATTGGACCCCCGATGGGCCGGTCCAAATCCATTATTAAGTCTATATAATTGAGACTATTATTAGACTTAAACACTTCATACAACACAATTAGAAAACCTAACCCTACACACCAAAAGCCGCCGCCTCCCTCTCGATCACGCCGCCGCCGTGCGTCGCCCGCCGCCGCCTGCCGCCGCCGCCAACTTCGCCGGAATTTGTTCCGGCCTAGTTTTTCGAGGAGAATCCGTTCATGCTGATCTCGTCAGGACTTCTAGTGCAGTCTGACGAAGGAGTCTCGGATCTAGTCGTGGACCGGATTGGCGTAACTACCGCGATCTACCGAGAAGAGCCGGGTTCTTGAAACACCGGTTGGAGCCAGGCACAAGTTCCAGAGAGGTAACACGCTAAACATCCTATGAATGTCATAGAATGTAGATTTGTTTTCGTATTGATCGCCTCCCGGTTCTCTGTTTTGTTCTTCCGCTGCCTGACCGGGGGGTCGGATCCGGATCCCCCCGTTAGAGGTTTGATCAATTAGACGTTCTAAAAGTTGAGCCATATTGGCAAGGACTGGAGTTATGCCTTCTGATTCGCTATCTCCTTCAACAAAACTCCTTCTGCTTCTACCTCTTCCTGACATATCTGTAAAGGGTAGTCCAAATCCACCACAATTCTATATGAGAGATTACTCTATGCTAAAACATGAACATAAAACTCACAAGTTTTGCAGAAGCTGGAGAGATTTGCTCAGAATGGAAGTGTGTTTATCTCAAGAACCATGCTCTGATACCAACTGTAACGACCCTCATTTTCTGGACGCAATATTTATAAGTTTTGGGTCTCAATTGAATAAAATCAAGAGTCATAAACGTTGGAGAAAGGATCGTTACTAACTAACTGGGTTGAAACGAGAATAATAAAGTTCTTCGTATTCGAAGGTAAGAAATCTAGAATAACTTAAGCAGTAGTGCGGAAATGAAGAGAACAACTATCATCTGTCAATAATGCATCTCGCAGTGTGATAACGTCTGGTTTAAAACATAACAAAATTCTGAAATCTTGTTTTGATACAACTTAAACCAGAATATTCAGTACAGTACAACAGTGTTATCAAAAAGAAGTTATGAACTTTGAAACAGAAGAAAACAAAACACTATTGTCCACGATAAACACACTCCTTCCATTATGTTCATCTCCCTCCATCTTCCTGCTGCAATTTACCTGCACTCAACAAAAACAAGTGAGCCAAAGGCCCCGCAGGTAAAATCTGGAATAACAAAAGTAAGAATACAATTGCTCAAGAACTGGTACATACTGGAGTCTGAACTTTACGCTTAAGAATAAACAAGCGTAATATAACTTATGAAGTCTAGTAGTAATCGAAAGTATAAGCATGAATCAATTCTGAAAACATTTTCTTTAAAAATCTCTTAAGAACTGTGATCGTAATCACTCTTGTGCTCTTCTTTCATTTTCTGGGGAAATTATGACAATACTTTAAACATTTGGTCCATTTCGTTTGATCAAACTCCTGATATCAGTCTTAGCACTATGGCTCATGGTTGAAGGGGTATACAGATCCGTCGACCTGTAATTCTATTCCTTCCTGGTAAAAAGGGCACACGGTTCGTCAGCCACGCACTCACCCTTTCATTAGGGACCCTTTTTCATTGTCATAACTTAAAACATTTCGTAAAACAATGTTCTGCTCTGTTTTCTTTCTTTTTATTTGAGCTACTGGTTTTCGTTTGTCTAATGATGTTCTGGAACTATAAAGGATTTCCTCGTAATGCTTGCGAAGATGAAAACTGAATAATTTAGCTAGTTGTATCTGTCAGATAAGTCGAAAGATTCATTAAACTAATTTAGAATTGAAGGAAGAATCAAATTCTGTGATTTTCATTATCTAATGAAGAAAACGAAGAATGAACAGTGACCAGCTGGGGTGAACAGTACCAGTCGCAAGACTAATACCAGCTGAATGCACAGTACTTAGAAATAAGTAAAGCAACTGCTGAAATAATGAAGTGAAATCCATCTGCTGGTGAACAGTACCAGTTGCAACGAGTAGAATCAGTCGCAAGACAAAACTCCAGTCGCGAGGTATTTTAAATAATTATCAATCGAAACGATGTCGTACCGCATAACTCAGTCGCTAAAACCAGTCGTTACAACCAGTCGCTACTGCTGATTTATGCATCTGCTGATTTTACAAAACATCTGCTGAATTAGCGAAAGCAAAGCATCTGCTGAATTTCAATCAAAGAAATGAACCTGCTGATTTCATACTTAGAATATTTTCGATGAAACAATATCAGCAGAGGTATGAGAACCAGCTTTCCCTATTGTAGATAACCATAAACTATGAAGGTTACCTTCCTCTAAAGACTTCGACATACTTTCTAAAACTTCTGGAAAGAATCGAATAAGCTACTTGTGAGCTACTTCGATGAATGAATTACTGAAAATCTCAGGAATTCATTGGAATAACATCACCAAGACATTTTCTAAATCACTTTCGAATAAAAATTTCAGTAACTCAACTTCTTCATAAAAACAGAGCATGAACTTCATGGTTGTTCTTTAAAGAACAGTCGAGACTATCTTCCTTTAAAACTCATACATAAACATAAAAAAAGAATTGAATATATGCTTTCTATTGAGTGAGCAAGAAACAGAGTTTACTTTCCTGGTATCTTTAACACAAGAACAGCAGAAAATTCAATATACTTCTTGCGCACCGCCTGTTTCCTCTAAAACACTTTGAAAGTATTTTGGTTCGTGTTGGATCTGTTTTGACAGATCCTAATTAAGTTTTGAATTACACAAAACCTGTTATTGTGATTCTAACAATTCTATTTAAGTGTACAGATTGTTGGATCTGTTTTTACAGATCCTAATTAAGTTTTGAATTACACAAAACCTGTTATTGTGATTCTAACAATTCTATTTAAGTGTACAGATTTTAGAAACGAAGAAGACGATCAGCAGCAGGCAGTCGCAATTATAAGTACTGTTAATGAATCTATTAACAGTCGCCTTTCAAGAAGAAGAAGATGAAGCGTAGATGGAGCTGGAACGAAGAAGTTCAGTAGGAGCTACAGTGTTCAGCAGATGAAGTTTCAGTTGTTGAAGATTCAGCAGATGAGAAGAAGCGCTTGTTATGGAATGAGGCTGTGATGACATCAGCCTGATGTCATCACAATCAGCAGTTGGCTATCAGCAGATGAAGCAAAGCGCAAAAGATGATGCGACGTCGTGTTGAGATTCAGCAGATGGATTAATGTTGATGACGTCATCGGTGACGTCATCATATTCAGCAGATGGCTTGAGTGAGCAGTCGCAAGAATTAGCAGGTAGCTTGCATCCAGACGCAAGAGGAAGCGACGTCGTAGAGAAGATATCCAGTTGCAAGCTACAGTGAAATCAGCAGATGCTATTTGGAGATAAGCGATAGCAAAACGATGTCGTTTACATAAGTTGATACGACAGCGTTTTGCTCTTGCGTTAAAGATTCAGCAGGAAGACTTTGCGTTGTTTATTTCAGCAGTAGAAGCTACAGTGGATCCAGTCGCAACGCAAAGATTTCCAGACGCAGTGTGTTGGAGCAACCAGACGCAAGAAGATAAATATATTGTTGTTGAAGAAGATTCAGGCGAAGCTACTGATAAACCAGACGCAAGCAACAGCAGCATCCAGTCGAAGAGCTTATTTGAATCAGCTGTTGCTACTCAACCAGTCGCAAGCTTTGCATATTCAGTTGACTTGGTTCCCAGGAGCAAAGAATCGTTGAAGTAGCAAAGCGCAGCAGTCGTAGTGATGTATCAGCAGCGAAGCAGTTGACAACTTACGAAGAATTATCAAAGATGAATGTCAACTGCTGAGCTCAATTCAAATGGTGAAAGCGACAAGTAGCCTGCAAAAGAAAAGGATGCAAGTACTGTTCTCCTGTTGGTACTTTTCAGAGGAGCGTTGCACTAAAATAGAAAGAAGACAAGATAGCCTTCTGAAGCGCTGAACAGTTTTGGAAGCTTTCCAACGGGAAGAATTTCAACAGAGGCTATATATTAGAAGCAACGCAAATTGAAGAGGTGTCGTCGTTCGTCCAGTTGAGAGACGACGTTGGTGCATCTACATACTGTGGGAAAATACATTGAATATACAGTGCATCAACAGAGGGAAAAGAAAAGAAGATGAAGCAATCGACAATCATTCTAGAGAGGAGCCTATTGTGTCGATTGTTAAGTCTAGATTAACTTGTTAGAGCAATTCCCTCGTGTGTGAGAAAAACAGAGAGTTGAGCGTTCATTGTATCAATCTCACACACCCGGATTCATTCACATCTGTTTGTGAATGAATCTCGAAATATGTTTACAGTTCCCGTCCAAGCATGAAGACGTAAAACTCTTATGTATGTAGTCAGTCACACAGCTGCGGCTGTTTGTGCATTTGTGGAGTCTAGGAGTTCTCACAGCTGCTGGTTGTGGGATTGGGTCTGTACACGCAGTTGTAAGATCAAATCTTCTAGTGGAGCCTTCCGAGGTGGAAGAAGGGGAGATGTAGGATGTTGATATCCGAACTTCCATAAACAAATATGCTGTGTTGTATCGTGTTCTGTTATTCATTCAGCAAGCAATTACTTTAGCACGCATACACGCATAACGCATTCAGCACGCACGCATAAACAGAAATCAGCACTTGCTTAGCATCTTAGCATCGCATAACATATCAGCAGCACACAAGCACACAAGTCTCGTAAACAAATATGCTGTGTTGTATCGTGTTCTGTTATTCATTCAGCAAGCAATTACTTTAGCACGCATACACGCATAACGCATTCAGCACGCACGCATAAACAGAAATCAGCACTTGCTTAGCATCTTAGCATCGCATAACATATCAGCAGCACACAAGCACACAAGTCTCGAATAGATTTATGCTGTACATAAATCTGTTTGAGTTGTTTTAAAATATAGGATTCAGTTCTGGTATTTTCCGCATGATTTTTTAAATCATACCAGATCTGTCTCCGGTGCTCTGTTTTCTTTAGTGTTCAAGAACAACGAGCTATTGCAGCTCAAGTATCAGCAGCACGAAAATTTCTAAAGTATTTATAAAGCGCGGCTGCTGATCTTTTTGATCCCTTTATTATAAACGGACCAACAAGTGGTATCAGAGCAGGTTTGTTCTTGAACGAGCACTAATTTTAAAACACATGTGCTATGATTTTAAAAGTTTTAAACGTTTTGAGAAACTTATTTTATGAAGACCAAATCTGTTTTTATGTAGAACCGGTTTTTCGCTTGATGAACTGTCGGGATGCGCGAGTCTCGGGCAGATGCCAAGCTTCTATTTTCGTTGTGTTGTAAGATCACTTGGAGCGAGGCTCAGTGACAAGCACATGGGGCGAGATAGTAGAATGAAAAATCTGAGCTGTTCTCTGTACTGGTTCTTCATAATTTTGAGTAACTCAGTAGCACGTGTTCTTTGAAATATTGGTATGCTCTGATATGTTTAAAATGTTCTGTTTTTGCGGATTCTAGCTGATGCAAAATTTTGAGTTTAAAAATGATTTGAGCTCATGTTAGAAAAGACAGGGAGATTGGCGTCACTGTCTTTGTTAATTTGAGTAATGCATCAGCGTCTGTTTTCAAAATCATATAATTGTTGCATACTGTGCTTCCCAATTGTTGTTCTTGTTTTTCAAAGATAAAACTCCTGCTGTTACATTGTTTTTGCTGTAACAGTGTAGGGAGAGCTTTTGTTTTAAATCAGGAAGTCCAACAGTTCACTCTCTTTTTGATTCCCACAAAAAGGGAGAGAATTGTTAGAACATGCATTGTTCATTTAAGGTTTTGTGTAAATCAAAAAGGGAGAGATTGTTGGATCTGTTTTGACAGATCCTAATTAAGTTTTGAATTACACAAAACATGTTATTGTGATTCTAACAATTCTATTTAAGTGTACAGATTTTAGAAACGAAGAAGACGATCAGCAGCAATGATCATAACATAGACCGGAATATTCAAGAATCGAATTGAAATAGCAATGTAATCCCTCAATCTCATATCTTTCTAATTGTGGACTTCTAAACGATCTGGTCGTTACACTTCGCATCGCAGATACTAGTCTCGAACTCGGGCGGTCTTATCCTCATTTTGGCGGCCCAATCAACTAGGAACATGTTCAGAATACACAGTGACTATTAGATGTGTTTCATGATAGCCGTCATACCCACTATCACATCTAACATACACTTGAGTGCATTCTAGGTCTTTACTCAACGCAATTGTAAATCATTATACACACAATGCCATATGGATAAATGCGAATATTATATATATAAAGATTGTCATATACAAGAGTCTATAAACCCACACGCCACAAGTTGGCTAGTTGGGCATCTACTCTAATAGTTACATGACTTGTTCGCCAACCTAAAGGCATATGAATTCGAGCTGGAAAAGAGAGCCGAGTCTGAGCCATCTACTTCTCAACCAACAAGATCTCTCACTACTACAATTCTAGAATAGAGTCCATGTTCCACCAGCAGCAGATTGGTAGAGGAGATGAGCAAGGATGTCAGGTCCTTGTTCATTAAGAAATTTGGAAATTTTATGCTAAAGCATAATTCTAAACCCTCTTCTTTTGATTCTCCTAAAAAGAATTTTAACCCTCCTTCTGATGACAAATGTTACAATTGTGGCAGGCCGGTCATTTTATGGCAGATTACAGGAAGCCAAGGCTGGATGCAAATAAGCGACCAAATCTCAGCACCAGCAAGGACAAGAAGGAGAAGAAGATCTATCGAACGCAGAAATCAATGGTGGCTGAGGAAAATAAAGTGCATGGGCTGATTCAAATTCAGAGAATCCAGCTCTAGAACATCCTCATCCAGTAAAATTGAGGATGAAGTACAGTGTCTCATGGCCGATGACACTAGGGAAGCATTCGATTTTTCTAATTTAGAATTCACATGAGAGGACCTTGCTACCGCACTAAATTAAATGGTCCTAGAATATAAGAAACTCTCTCAATCATTCGAGGAAGTAAAAGCTGAAAAAGAGAGTTGTGAAATAAATGCTGAGCTGGTTAGATCTAGCCATATGCAAGCTACTCTAAGTAAGCTTGAAACTGAGAATGAGGAATTGAGAAGCAGGTCTGAAGAGATGCTCAATGAGAACCAATGATTGACTGGTATACTAAGCTCCTGGACCAGGTATTCTGTCTCTATGAATAAACTGCATGGAGCTGTGAAGCCATCTAGTGACAAAACCGGATTGGGCTATAATAGCGATGAAAGCAGTACCGTGGAAACCAATAGTACCCAAAGCTAGAGAACAAAGCTCCAAAAATAAATTTTGTAAAATCCAGCACGGGACAGCTTGTAGAGGCACAATCTGGTGAAACAAAGAAAGCAGTTGTGCCTCCGATCTGGCAAGGAAGATTTTGTGGGCTGGGGTATAATGCTCCTGAGAAGTCTCGGGAGAGCTGGTTAAACAAAAGAATTGCACAGATGCGGGATAAACCCAAATCTGGTGGAAGAAAGCCTGGCAAGTTCTTTCAAGCTTCAAAGAAGGAAAGGCAATACAGGCCTAGATACAATAAATCCAAATCGCTTGGCACATATGTTGCTCATCAAACACAATCCAGATCAAAGAACACACACGGACCACACACATGCCTTGATCCACGCACTGGCAAAGTGGTTAATATTACCCAAGTGTGGGTCCCAATAGGTCTAATCAAACCTGGACCCAAATAGATCAAAGGGTACCAAATTTTGCGTTGTTTGTGATTTCAGGAACAACATGTATCAAGATTGGAGCAGTAAACATGGTATCTGGAGAGTGGATGTGCAAGGCACATGACTGGAGATGCCAAGCTGCTCACAGATATCAAATATTTCAACGGACCTAAGATCACCTTTGGTGACAATTCTAAAGGTAACATTGTGGGTAAGAGTAAGCTTATCCATGGTAATTTTACTGTCAACAATGTTTTCCTCATTGAGAACTTGTGCTACAACTTGATAAGTATCAGTCAATTGTGTGACAGTAACTACTCTGTTAAATTTCAGAAGCACACATGCACTGTTCTAAATCCGGAAGGTCTGCGTGTGCTGGTAGGTTATCAATCTAGAAATACCTACAAAGTTGATTGGTCAGATCAACCACATATAGAACAAACATGCCTAGTGTTGGATCTGTTTTTTACAGATCATAATGTAAGTTTTGATTCACACAAAATCCGTTACTATTGTAATAACGATTTAACTTAAGTGCGCAGGTTGAGCTGAAAAGTAAAATGCAATTTCGAAGGCCTAATCGAAGGAATTTGGCCGAAAAGTGGCTTAGGTAACAAATGAAGTTGGTGAGTCTTGCTCGTTGGACAGTTTCGGAGGAGATAGCACTGGCCTCATGCAAAATCTGCAACGGAGGCGAGCTGATACAGAAATAGAACCGAGCCGGATGAAAGCACTGTAGCAGCCTAGAAGTAAGGTGGAACAAATCACTGATAGCAGATTGATTGAGATCAGATAGCAGTGCAGATGGAGGAGTAATCAAAGCTAGAACAGTAAGGGGACACCCAAGCTGGTCTAGCATAGGACAACTTAGCTGGTACAGTGAGGGGACGCCCGAGCTGATCCAGCTAAGGACAGCCAGACAGCAGAGCGGTTCTGTGAAAGAAGAAACCAGCTGGGACAAAAACCAGCTGGGAAACAAGCTCAGCTCAAAGACCAGCTGAAGGGAAAAACCAGCTCGAGATATTGAACCAGCTGGATGGTGAGTCACCGCAGAAACCAGCTGGATGATAAGACACTGCAGAGACCAGCTCAAAGCAAAACACTTTGAACACAAATATCTGTGAAGATTAAATGAACGTTGTTCAAACTGATTTGCTGCAATGTCTACATCAAGACAGAGTTCAGTTTCAGCAAAAGGCTGCAGCGCAATAAATGAAGAGAGCTTAAATTCAACAAAGCCTGCAGAAGCATTAATTGCAAAGGACACAAAGTACAACCATGAAAGAACTTTTCAGAAGCCTTTTACAACGGCTATATGCTTTGTGTCCAACGGATTAAATCTGCACAGAGGCTATATATATGAGCAGCAGTAGATGCAAAGTGTAGGAGTGTGCATGAGCAAAGCAGATTAATCAAGTCTACTGCACAACCATGGGAAGATAGCAGAAAACCAGCTCGGAGAGGAGCACTTCCCAGTGTGTGAGAATATATTTGAGAGTGAGCGTACACTGTATAATTCTCACACAGATTCACTCACATTTGATAGCTGAGATCTTAATTGTTTAGATGAGTGAATCATAAATGCAAATCACTGTGTTGTCTTTCGTACTGAGACGTTAAAGAAGTGTGTGTAGTCTTTCGCACTGAGACGTAAAAGAAGTGTCGCCTTTCTCACTGAGGCAGTAAATAAGTCAGTTAGACACACGCAGCTTATGGGCTGGTGTGTGTTGGGGATCTGGATCCGCCTCGCGGCGAGGCAGCGGAAGAACATAGAATTAAAGCCGGGAGACGATCAATACCAAAATTTCAATAACGGTTATCGACATACATAGGGGGTTCAAAACCACTACCTTGCTGGCACTTGTGCCTGGCTCCAACCGTAGTTACAATAACGTCGGCTCTTCACGGTAGATTGCGGTAGATATCGCCAATCCGGTCCACGACCATAACCGAGACTCCTTCATCAGCCTGCACTAGAAGCACTGACGAATTCTGCACGAACGGATTCTCCTCGTCGATTTGGCCGGAAACAACTTTCCGACGAGAGAAGCGGCGGCGGCGGCGACGACGATCGGCGGCGGCGACGACGATCGGCGGCGGCAAGTGTTTAGTGTTGTGTTAAGTTATGAAGTCTAGGCTTAAGTCTATATTAAATAGAATTAAAGATGGACTTGGATCTTCTAGTACTCTTGCCAGAGATTTATACACTATTATCCCCTCTGATAGCATAGGATATCCATGCATGTCTGCGAGCGGTGAATCCTCGACAATGATTCATCGACTCCTACATGCATCGGGGTCTCACCCAATCCCGTCGCCTAATCACCCCAAATGAGTCGGCAAACGAGTCAAAGTGAGACGCCTATCATGTAGAGTCTCAATGACGTTTCGAATCATGAGGACTAAACAGTACAACCAAGACCTCGGACTTATCCACTCGACAAATGGTAACCACTTGGAAAGTCCGAACGAGGGTAGTTCGATAGATCACCAGGTCACTATCTATCTGCATGCTCAGAACATCACAATGTTCCCTACCAATGAAACATGGTACTTCGCATCGCAGATATTAGTCTCGACCGGGCGGCCTTATCCTCATTTTGACGGCCCAATCGACTAGGAACATGTTCAGAATATACAGCGACTATTGGATGTGTTTCATGATAGTCGTCATACCAATATCACATCTAACATACGCTTTAGTGTATTCTAGGTCTTTACTCAACGCAATTGTAAATCATTACACACATAATGAAAGTAAAGAACGCCATATAAATAAATGCGAATATCATATATAAATACTGTTTCATACAAGAGTCTATAAACCCACACGCCACAAGTTGGCTAGTTGGGCATCTACTCTAACAATCTCCCACTTGCCCTAAAGCCAACTACTCATCAGACGCAGTCCCATTGTTTCGCGATGTTTTTCAAACAACGGTCCAGGAAAGGGCTTCGTAAGTGGATCAGCAACGTTGTCCGTAGAGGCGACTCTCTCAACTGCTATGTCACCTCTAGCCACAATATCCCGGATTATGTGGTATTTCCTCAGTATGTGTTTGGATCTTTGGTGAGACCTAGGCTCCTTTTCTTGCGCAACGGCACCCGTGTTGTCGCAATACATCGGGACTGGACCAACTCCATTAGGAATGACGCCCAACTCTTGGACGAAATTCTTTATCCAAACGGCCTCCTTAGCAGCAACTGATGCTGCAATGTACTCAGCCTCAGTGGTTGAATCCGCGATGGTGTCTTGCTTGGAACTCTTCCAAGAGACAGCACCACCATTGAGCATGAATACAAATCCAGAGGTTGATTTCGAATCATCCACGTCACACTGGAAGCTAGAAACAGTGTAGCCTTCCAGTTTCAGTCCACCACCCCCATAGACCATGAACATATTCTTAGTCCTTCGTAAGTACTTAAGAATATCCTTCACAGCCTTCAAATGCAATTGGCCGGGGTTGGCCTGGTAGCGGCTCGTGACACTCAGAGCATAGGCGACGTCCGGTCTAGTTGAGATCATGCCATACATAATACTACATAT
>KQ990610.1:96556-110227 GCA_001598015.1 Dorcoceras hygrometricum | reverse complement strand
CTCGATGCTTGTTTGAGACCGTAGATCGATCTCTGAAGCTTGCATACCTTATGCTCGCTTCCAACAGATGTGAAACCCTCAGGCTGCGTCATATAGATCTCTTCCTTAATGTTTCCATTAAGGAACGCAGTTTTCACATCCATTTGCCATATCTCATAGTCGTACCATGCGGCTATGGCTAACAAAATTCTATTCGACTTGAACATTGCGACTGGCGAGAAAGTTTCATCATAGTCAACACCTTGCCTTTGAGTGTAACCTTACACGACCAGTCGTGCCTTGTAGGTCATTACCTTACCATCAGGCCCAAGTTTCCTCTTGTATTGCACCCAATAGGAACGATTCCTTCGGGAGGGTTAACCAGAGTCCAAACTTGGTTAGCATGCATTGAGTCAAACTCAGACTCCATTGCTTCAAGCCACAAATTAGAATCAGCATCGGAAATTGCCTCCTTGAAATTTCTTGGATCAGATCCAACAACTTGATCACCTTGATCATCTTCAAGGAGAAAACCATATCTCTCAGGAGCTCTAGGAATCCTTTCGGATCTCCTAGGTGCGACCATATCTGGTACTGGCTCAGTAGGTGCGGGAGATTCACTTGGTACTTCAGTTGGTTCTCGAACCTCTTCGAGTTCTACTATTTTGCCCTTTCTATCAAGTAGAAATTCTCTTTCCATAAAGGTGGCATTCCTAGAGACAAACACTTTTGTCTCGCTGGGATAGTAGAAATAGTATCCAATGGAATTCTTTGGATACCCAATGAAGTAGCATAAGATGGATCTCGTATCCAGCTTATCTCCCACTGTCTGCTTCTCGTAAGCAGGACATCCCCAAATCCTCATAAATGAGTACTTGGGTGGTTTGCCCATCCATATCTCATACGGAGTCTTATCCACTGCCTTGGTGTGGACATTGTTCAACAACATTACCGCTGTTTTGAGCGCATAGCCCCAAAACAAGGTCGGAAGCTCAGTGAAGCTCATCATGGATCGAACCATGTCCAACAAGGTCCGATTACGACGCTCCGCTACACCATTGAGCTGTGGTGTGGCCGGAGGGGTCCACTGTGAGAGAATCCCATTCTCCCTCAGATAGTCTTGAAACTCAGTACTTAAGTATTCACCACATCGATCAGATCGAAGTGCTTTAATACTTTTGCCTAATTGATTTTCTACTTCAGCCTTGAATTCCTTGAACCTTTCAAAGGATTCAGACTTGTACTTCATCAAGTACAAGTACCCGTACCTAGAGTAATCATCGGTAAAGGTGATGAAGTATGTGTGACCATATTTAGTACCAATACTAAACGGGCCGCACACATCAGTATGGATCAAATCCAATAGGCCTTGGGCACGTTCACCCTTGCCCTTGAAGGGTTGCTTGGTCATCTTTCCTTTAAGACAAGATTCACAAGTCGGTAGGGAGTTGATGTCTGATAGATCAAAAAAGTCACTCCTAACTAACTTGTTCATCCTACTTATGGAAATGTGACCTAGCCTAGCGTGCCAAAGTTGTGCTGGGTTCAAGTTATCGTGTTTCCGTTTAATCGTTGTTGTGTGTGTTTCGACATCGCGAGTTGGAACGTCTTTTAATCTTAAGGTGTATAGATCGTTTTTCGCGTTCCCAAATTCCAATTAAAGCGCACGCGATGCGTGCTTGTCGCGCATTGTTGGTCCGTTTATAATAGGATCAAAATGATCAGCAGGCGCTGTTTTGACAACCATTAAAAATTTTGCGCCCTGCCGATATAAACTTGAGCTGCAATAGCTCGTTGTTCTTGAACATTTACAATAAACAGAGCACCGGAAACAGGATCTGGTATGATTTAAAAATCATGCGGAAAATACCAGAACTGAATCCTATATTTTAAAACAACTCAAACAGATTTATGTAGAACATAAATCTGTTCGAGACTTGTGCTTGTGTGTGCTGCTGATATGCAAATGCTAAATGCTGAACTGTAAATGTGTATGCGTGCTAAGTAAATATGCAATACAGAAAGCTTAAAGTAATGGACCAGCAGGTTTGTTTATGGAAGTTCGGATATCAACATCCTACATCTCCCCTTCTTCCACCTCGGAAGGATCCACTACTTCGTAACTGCACATCAGCCGCAACTGTGTGACTAACTACATACACAAGAGTTTAACGTCATCATGCTTGGACGGAATCTGTGAACATATTTCGAGATTCATTCACAAACAGTTGTGAATGAATCCGGGTGTGTGAGATTGATACAATGAACGCTCAACTCTCTGTTTTTCTCACACACGAGGGAAATGCTCTAACAAGCTAATTCTAGCTACACTGTCAACTGCAATGAAACTCTCTCTCGAATGAATAGTTGACAGCTTCACTTCAGATTATTTTCCCTCTGTTGGTGCACTGTGTAATCAATGTAATTCTACCACAGTATGTAGTAGCACCAACGTCGTCTCTCAACTGGACGACGACCAACACTCAGCAGACCACTTCTTCAATGGGCGTTGCCTCCAATATATAGCCTCTGCTGAAATTCTTCCCGTTGGAAAGCTTCCAAAACTTGTTCAGCGCTCCAGAAGGCTATCTTGTCTTCTTTCCATAATGGTGCAACGCTCCTCTGTAAAGTACCGACACAAGAACAGTACTTGCGTCCTTTTCTTTTGCAGGCTTCTGTCGCTTTCTTCATTTGAAATTAGCTCAGCAGTTGACATTCAGCTCTCGCAATTCTTCGTAAGTTGTCAACTGCTTCGCTCCTGCTGATTCAAGTCGACTACTGCTTCTCTTGCGCTTCTGCTGAATCTTGCGACTGAATCTTGCGACTGGATTTCACAACGACTGGAAGCGTAGCAACAGCTGATACAAATAAGCTCTCGACTGGAAGAACTGTTGCTACCTGCTGAATCTTCGCGCCTGCTGATTATTTCCATCGCAAAATCTTCCTGCTGATTTAAGCGTGAAGGCAAAACGCTGTCGTACCAACTTATGTAAACGACATCGTTTTGCCATCGCTAACTCCAGATAGCATCCTGCTGATGATGACGTCACTGCTGATATCATCATCTACACTTTGGCGCTCCTGCTGAACAATCTTCATCTGCTGATTGAGATGACGTCACAGATGACGTCATCAACGCTAAACCTCTGCTGAATCTCAACACGACGTCGCTTCCTCTCTCATGCTTTGCTTCATCTGCTGATTCAAAACACGACGTCGCTTCAGCTTTTGCGTTTTACTCCATCTGCTGATTGTGATGACATCAAGGCTGATGTCATCACAGCTCATTCCAAAACTAGCGCCTCTTCTCATCTGCTGAATCTACAGGCCGCAATCGGGGGGCCAGCGCGCGGCTGTGATCCGCGACAAGCGCGCACCGCGTGCGCCATCCAACGCGGCGGTAGATCGCGCAACGGTTGCACGAAGCGGCACGACCAGCGGCCGGTTTCCTCGCGTGAATCGGCGCCAAGCGTCGCCCAACAACGATGCACGTCTCGCAACGATTGCGAGAAGCGGCGCCCATCCATGCGCGGCCAGCGCGCATGTACCGCGCACGTTTATGCGCGCGGTGGGGCGCCGCCATGTGCGGCGGCGATTTCAGCCGGAATTTCGATTTCGTTTTTCGTTTCGATTCTGAAAAATTGAAAGTTAGATACAATAAGGCATAATGTATTGATCAGATCCGAAAACCTTGGCCCTTATACCACTGTTGGGATCCGGATCACGCCTCCCCGCGAGGCAGCAGAAGAACAAAATTAATGCCGGGAGACGATCAATACGATAAAAACAAACACAATCTATGACCATTCATAGGGTTTTTAGGTGACTACCTTGCTGGAAACTTGTGCCTGGCTCCGACCGGTTTCGTAAAGAAAACGGCACTTCACGGTAGGCGGCGGTAGATATCGTCAATCAGGTCCACGACTGGAGACGGGATTCCTTCGTCAGCCTGCACTAGGAGGCCTGACGAGATCGGCATGGACGGATTCTCCTCATCAAGATTGGCCGGAAACAATTTTCCGGCGGCACATGGAGGCGGCGGCGGCGACGCACAAAGGGCGGCGGCGGCGTGAGGTTGAGGAGAGGGGGCGGCGGCTATAGTGCTTAGGTTTAGGGTTGTGAGTGAGTGAGTGTTTATGAAGTCTACAAGCCTAATTAAATAGACTTAGTAATAATCTTGGACCGGCCCAACGGGCCCGGGTCCAACGGGTGAACATTCGGTTCATCTCTATCACCGTGACTTCATCGTAACTCCGATCGCCGATCAGATCGAACCGATCGACTCAGTTTCCGAAACTGAATACTATGATCTAAAAAACCATTTTTCAGAACCCTAGTGCAAAATGACCGTTTTACCCCTCAACAGCGGGAAATCACGATTTGACCCCTGTTGACTTTTAGGAAGTCGCACTCCCCAAAATCCTCTTATCATGCTCAACACATTGAGCTGAGTATCCGTGCGGGAATCTCGAATCCAATACTTGTGTGACCCTCAATGGTTCAGGGATACAGCTAGCCGTGGGCCCACAACCATTGTGGCTTCGGAATCACAATTCCGGACTTGCCCAACGAATCATGGTAAGAGAGTCTAGCAACATCGCCCCATGATTCCCTAGGTATCAATGATAGTTCCTGCAAGAACCAGTTGGTCGTGGTTAGCGTACGGTACGGTCCTTTCAATCCATATATCCCGATCAGATCAACGACCATTGGTAAATCGAGAGTCGCTAAAGATCCGATAGCTATGCATACATCTTGGAGATCGAATAATGACATCGCGAGTGTAACTAGGTAAACACATTTACCTAAAACACTTCTAATACTCTGGCCAGAGATTTATACACTATTATCCCCTCAGATAGCATAGGATATCCACGCATGTCTGCGAGCGGTGAATCCTCGACAACTATGCATCGACTCCTACATGCATCGGGGTCTCACCCAATCCCGACGCCCTTATGACCCCCAAGTGAGTCGGCAAACGGGTCAAAGTAGAGACGCCTAGTCATGTACGAGTCTCAATGACGTTTGAGTCATGATCCAACGATGAACATTTAGTTCATCTCCACCACCGAGACTTCATCGTAACTCCGATCGCCGATCAGATCGGACGGATCGACTCATTTTCCAAAACTGAGTATTATGATCTGAAAAACCGTTTTTCAGAACCCCAGTGCAAAATGACCGTTTTGCCCCTCAACAGCGGGAAACCTCGGTTTGACCCCTGTTATCTTTTAGGAAGTCGCACTTCCCAAAATCCTCTTCTCGTACTCAACACATTGAGCTGAGTATCCGTGCGGGAATCTCAAATCTAGTACTTGTGTGACCCTCAATGGTTCAGGGATACAGCTAGTCGTGGACCCACAACCATTGTGGCTCCGGAATTACAATTCCGAGCCTGCCCAACGGATCATGGTAAAGCGTCTAGCAACATCACCCCATGATCCCCTAGGTATCACTGATAGTGCCTGCAAGAACCAGTTGGTCGTGGTTAGCGTACAGTACGGTCCTTTCAATCCATATATCCCGATCAGATCAAACCCCAAGTGAGTCGGCAAACGGGTCAAAGTGAGACGCCTATCATGTAGAGTCTCAATGATGTTTCGAGTCGTGAGGACTAATCAGTACAACCAAGACCTCGGACTTATCCACTCGACAAATGGTAACCACTTGGAAAGTCCGAACGAGGGTAGTTCGATAGATCACCAGGTCACTATCTATCTGCATGCTCAGAACATCACAATGTTCCCTACCAATGAAACATGGTACTTCGCATCGCAGATACTAGTCTCGAACTCGGGCGGCCTTATCCTCATTTTGACGGCCCAATCGACTAGGAACATGTTCAGAATACACAGCGACTATTGCATGTGTTTCATGATAGCCGTCATACCCACTATCACATCTAACATACGCTTTAGTGTATTCTAGGTCTTTACTCAACGCAATTGTAAATCATTACACATATAATGAAAGTAAAGAACGCCATATAAATAAATGCGAATATCATATATTAAGACTATTTCATACAAGAGACTGTAAACCCACACGCCACAAGTTGGCTAGTTGGGCATCTACTCTAACAGTGTGCAGTGGTATTGCTAGGAGTTCTTGCGGCTGTGGTTCGTAGGAGTGGGTTGCAGCGGGGGCCGTTGTAATCAAAGACTTCTAGTGGATCCTTCCCGTGGCGGAAGAAGGGGAGATGTAGGAAATTGAGCTCCGAACTTCTAGAAACAAATCTCAGCGTATTTATTTATTGCTTTACTGCATCCATGCATACGCATTGCATATTTAAAACTTCGCATAAAACTGTTTAATTGGGCTTCGAACGATAGAGTGCAGTTTGAGTTATTTCCGCATGTTTTATTTACATTACTCAATCTGTATCTCGGTGCACAAAGTATTCAAGAATACTGAGCTATTGCAGCTCAATATCGTTAACCAGATTGTTCGACCAAAGCGTCGAGCTGGTTCTAGTCTTCCAGCTGGAACTGGCATGTTTACCGCTCGCCTTATATCGGGCTGGTTTCAACTTTCAGTTGAAACCAGCTTGATCTTTGCGAACCCGGCTTCAACTTATGGCTGAATCCTGCGTCTTGACATTCAATCTGGTTACACCCTCTAGCACTGGTTATTGATCGAATAATTAGTCATTGCACTTTAACAGAGGGTCTCGCATAAATCGATCCAACACCTAGTAGCTGATTCTTCCAAGAGTTGTCTATGGCATCAACGGATGAACCATCTCAACTTCAAAACAATTGCCAATCTGAGTAGGCGCGAGTTGGTTGATGTCCTGCCCAAATTAAACTTTTCAAAAAACAAAGTTTTCTCTGCCTGTCAGCTGGGAAACATTTAAAATCAACTTTACAAACTAGAGGCACTGACAAAACCTCACGAAAGCTGGATCTTTTACACATGGATCTTTTTGGTCCAATACACGTAACCAGCTTAGGGGGAATGAAATACGTCCTTGTTGTTGATGATGATTTTTCAAAATTTACTTGGGTTTTGTTCTTAAAATCAAAGGATCAAACTGCCGATCGACTGATCAAGCTTTTAAACCGTCTTCAAAATGAGCAATCTTGTAATGTCAATGGGATTAGGAGCGATAGAGGAACAGAGTTTTTGAACTTTAAAATTTCCTCCTATCTGGATGACATTGGAATCAAACATGAGTTGAGTGCAGCTAGAACACCTCAGTAGAACGGGTTAGCTTAGCGTCGAAATATTACTTTGAAAGAAGCTGCTACAACTATGATTGCTGATTCCGGTATTTCAAATAAATTTTGGGTAGAAGCAGTCAATACCGCCTGCTACACTCAAAACAGATCGATGATAAACAAGCGACATGGAGTTACTCCATATGAGATCTGGAATGACAAGAAACTTGATATTTCAAATTTCAAATATCAAATTTCAGGGTGTTTGGATGCAGATTCTTAATCCATATCAATGGTAAAATGTTTCTGAGAGCTTTTGATATCTGATACAGATATATTTCTGGGATACTCAGCGGTGAGTAGATCGTATCGAGTTTTTAACAACAGGACACTTACTATTGAAGAATCGGCTCCCGTAGTGTTTGATGCAACCAGCTTCAGATCAACTTCAGCATCCAAGTTAAACGACCTGTGTACTCGTCTTGAATCTAATAATCTAGATGAATCAAGCGATGACAAGGCACAAAACAGATGTCCAACTTATGACCAGCACGCACCGAATATGCCTATTACAAACGCGGTTATTCAAAGTGTTGGGCAAGCTGGTCCAGATTGTGATCAAGTTGGTGGAGTACATGAGCCAGCTGATGAACCAAACATAACAAGTTGTTATCTTACAACAAGTGGTATCAAGTAGATCCAGCAGGGACACAGGAGGAACACGAGGCCATATGATAAATGAATACTTTAATTCTGCTTTCATATCACACATTGAACCTAAGAAAGTAGAAGAGGCCTTAGTAGACCCGAGCTGGATAGAAGCTATGCAAGAAGAACTTAGCCAATTCGAGCATAGAAAGTTTGGCATATAGTTCCTAGACCTACGGACTAGAACATTATAGGTACGAAATGGGTATTTAGGATAAATTAGATGAAAATGGAACTTTAGTTTGAAACAAATCTAGGCTGGTAGCTCAAGGGTATAGGCAAGAAAAGGGAATATATTTTGAAGAATCATTCGCCCCTGTAGCTAGGATCGAAGCCATTAGAATCTTCTTGGCATATGCATCTTTCAAAAATTTTAAAGTTTAATCTTAAATGGCATCTTGAATGAGGAAGTGTATGTTACACAAACTCCTGGCTTCGAAGATCATACTATACCGTATTTTGTGTACAAGCTTGAGAAAGCTTTGTATGGTCAGAAACAAGCTCCTAGAGCTTGGTATGATGCATTGTCCAAGTTCTTTATTGATCATGATTTCGCTATAGGATCTGTTGACAAGACATTGTTCAAATTTGTTAAGAATAATCATGTCTTCCTCGTACAGATTTATGTCGTTGACATCATTTTTGGCTCAACAAATTCCAAGCTTTGTGAAAAATTTTCCAAGCTAATGCAGGACAAATACGAGATGAGCATGATGGGGGAGCTAACTTTTTTCCTAGGCTTACAAGTTAAACATCTAGATGATGGAATCATCATCAATCAAGCGAAGTATACCAAGGAACTTTTGAAAAAGTTCGGTATGAAAAATTGTTCAGCAGCAGCTACTCCTATGAGTGCCTCCATCAAGCTGGATAAAGATGAATCTGGAACTGCAGTTGAGGTAACAATGTATCGTGGGATGATTGGATCTCTATTGTACCTAACCGCAAGCAAACCAGACATAATGTTCTCTGTTCGTATGTGTGCAAGGTTTCAAGCTTATCAAAAATAGTCACACTACATAGTCGTTAAACGCATTTTGAAGTATTTATGAGGGCACGCAGAACGTGGGTCTTTGGTATCCCAAATACTCAAGTTTCAATTTAATAGGTTATAGTGATGCAGATTACGCAGGTTGTAAAATTGATCGACGTAGAACAAGTGGTAATTTCTGGGTGATAGACTAATCTCGTGGTTTAGCAAGAAGCAGACATCAATTGTCACATCCACCGCTGAGCAGAATACCTTGCAGCTGGAAGTTGTTGCGCTCAAATGTTATGGATTCAACAACAACTCTGTGACTATGGCATTGATGCACCAGAAGCATCCATCTTATACGACAACACAAGTGCGATCGCAATCACTCACAACCCCGTGCTTCATTCAAGGACCAATAATATCTACATAAGTCATCACTTCATTAGAGACCACGTGCAAAACAAACATGTTTGGGTAGAGCATGTGCCAACGGATCAGCAAGTTTCTGATATCTTTACCAAGCCTCTTCCGGACGCTAAGTTTCTTACTTTAGAGACATTTTAGGTCTCTTGGATATGTCGTGATTATAATCTGCATGCATTGATTCAGGGGGAACAATAAAATCCAAATAGATAACGCAAAGGTCCGGTGTTTGTCTTCGATCTGGTCAGCACCGTGCTGGTCTGGTCCAGCTTGAGGGTATGTATAGCGTGATGTTATCACGGTGTTTGGATGAATGGTTTCTGTGCTTGTATATAAAATCGAACGGTAGAGAACGGTTCTGTCTTTTAAAATTTATTTTAAATTGGACGGTCATCATTCTGAAATTTCAAATGACTTATAAATATGATGATGACACATGTCCACCTAAAACCTTTCTCTCTCCCCATTCGTACAAAAACTGTTTTGCTTTAATTTTTACAATACGCTTTCAAATTTTCGTGCAATCGAGCTTTCTTGCAAGAAAATTACAGCAATTTTTGTTCAATCATTCGTATTTTCTCAAATTCCTAACCTATGGTCGCTTCGTTTTTCGTTAACGCTATGCAGGTTGAGTTTGAGTCTGTGCTCGCTATGGAGCACGCTGGAATGGTTTGCATTTTCAAGACCCTGGAGAACACAAGACTAAAGGGTTTTCTTTCAGAATCAGGTTCAGTTTATGAAAGTGCAGTGGTTGAATTGGCGCTGACGAAAGAGGTTTTCGTCAATAGCAGTAACGGTGATAAGCTTCTTCGCCAATAGGAAATTGGCGCTGACGAAAGAGGTTTTCGATGAAGCTTTTGGGTTGCCAACCGAAGGGATGGTTGAATTTCTGGACATTCCGACTGAGACAGTAGTCGAAATGCGGAGTAGGTTCTGTGGTACTGATGTGCCATTCAGGGCACCCAGTAAGAAAAACGAGATGAAAGTGGAGTTTCGCTTGCTGCACAACATAGTAGCCAAGGAACTATGTGCGAAGGCTGGATCCTTTGATATGCTCACAAGAGAGAATTTTGATTTGATAGTTGCCATTACTGCTGGGTTGAAAGTCAACTGGGCGCAGGAGTTATTCAGGTACTGATTAGTATGGCGAACAATCCTACCCGTGAGTCACAGGGTTTCGCTGTTCAGATAAGTGTCTTGTTAGAACGCCTAGTGAAAGCTGATCTTGGAGAGGTGGTGAAGTTGTACCCTCAAAAAGTATTAACCAACAGATCGGTGCAAACCTATATCAAGAAAAATCTGGGTTTCGTTCCAGCTGGTGAGACCAACAAGGCATCAGGCTACTGCATGTGAGCATCAATCGACTGCATATAGTCTTCCGTCCAACAGGACTGAGAGGGAAGCTGGTAAGAAGAAGAAGGCAGCAAAGGCGGCTGTAGACAAGCCGAAGAAAACGAAATAAAAATTTGTGGAGAAACAGAAGGTGGCTGTACAACAACCAGCGGATGTTGGGAGCCAAGCTGCTCCAGCAGGGTCCACGTCTGAGACCAGCTCGCACATGGATTCGATACCGATTGCTAGGCTGAAGACAGCTGGTGCAAAGCGCAAACAAGTGATAGAGCCATCTGACTCGTAGGCTACTATAATTGTTCCGCCTGTGCCAATTACAAGGAAGCACAAGACCAAACAAACAAAGAAGGTGCCGACCACTGCCGAACATCAAGCGGAGTCACAATCTGGTCCCATTCCAGAAATACCAGCAGGGGGTGAACAGAGGTCAACTGCTGGTGGACCAGGAGCACCTAGTAGACTGGGTGATTATGATGAATGGGTACAATTCCGCACGACGGTAAGGATCAGAGATGTTTTTTCTTTTGAGGATTTGACCAAGATTGAGGACCAGTTCTTGGTTTTGGCTGAAACCGAGAAAGTGTCTGATTTGCTTGAGTGAAGGTCGCTGGTCTTATATAAGCTGTACGAGATGGAGGTACAGAAGAGGGTGGATGAGCATCGCAAGAATTTTAATCCAACGGAGCCGTCTGTGAACTACGACTATATGTACATTTGATTTCTAAGTCAGGAACTTAAGGAAATCACAAGGCAGCACAAGGCTCTACGCGAGCTAGCTGGTCTACCTCTTCTGGCTCCGAAAGCTTCAATTGTAGGAGATGCTGTCAATATGGATCTTCCACAAATTACATAGTCTGAGGCACACAAATTTTTGTTGATAAGGGCCAATCCATCTCTGTCAGTTCTTCCCAAAGTTCTTGCTCTGGAATTTTAAACTCAAGCAGAGCAGGAGCAAGAAGCGGCAAGGGAAATATCTCAGCAGGAAGAGCAGGTAGATGAGATTGTCAGTCAGTTGTGAATGTGGAAAGGAACGAGCATCAAACTCAAACAGGGGAGCATCAGGCTCGGAGTAATGAGCACCAGGCTCATGGAGAACCAGACTCGCAAATAGAGCAGGTGGGTGAGTCGTAGGGCTCTTCGGGTGGACAACAGGAACAACCAGTTTTTGAGGAAGAGGATCAGCCTCAAAACAGTCCAACCCACTCTAGTTCAAGTCGTTGTTCAAGATCTTCTGGCTTTTATCTCTCCGATCACAGTAAAGAGAGTGAGAGTATGCGTTTCTATCCCGATCTTGATCCTAGACTCAGTGTGAGTCCTACTCTCTCCGGACATTTCTTTGTCCACAATGAGGATCGTGTGGACAATCTGGGTCAAGTCCCGTTTCAGAGCAATTAATACGAACCATCAGGGTCCTAGTCCATCTACGTTGCAGATGGTTGTATATACAGAGCATCGCAAGGATAATAACAGTCAGAATAAAACAAAAGTCGTTTTCCATGCTGGTCCGCAACCCATAAGTGTTCCAACTCCCCAGATTGTGGATAATTCTTCCAAGAAGCTCACATCTCTGGAAACCAATGTATCTTCCCTGAGTTTACAAGTCAACCATATACAACATGATACTTAAATCGCAAAGGAAACCACATTGTTGTTTAGACGCCAGCTCGACACCAGAGTTGATGTGCTGGAGGCCAAAATCGACGGGCTGGAGACTAATATGGTTCATCATTATGCAGATATTCAACAACAACTTGTGGATGAAATTGCATTGTTAAAATCACAACTTGCTGAAATGGTTGATTGCATCAAGGAGATTCGTGATGCCAAAAATGGGGAAGGACCAAGCACCAAAAAGGGGGAAGGACTGAGCAAAACAAGGGAAGGACCGAATAAAAGAGGGGAAGGAAGTAGAAGTAAAAGGATAAAATGGTTATGACCAAGAGCGGGCTTAGTAGTCTACATAGGACCAAGCAATCTTTTGTATAGCTGATTTTTGTAAATTGTTTAACGGTAAATACAATCTCTTTTTGTGCGCAAGGTTTTGTCGTCACCAAAAAAGGGAAAATTGTTAGAGTTAAATTCAGAAGTTTTGGTGAAAACAACTTAAAGTTTTGGTGAAGAAAAAGAGATAAAATCAAGCTCAAAGGTACAAGAACTGGAAGAAGCTTACAACGTTGGACGTAAAAATCAGATCGGAGCATATCCAAGCTGGTTAAGGTCAAACCAGCTGCAGGATCGGGCGTCACAACATGGTATCAGAGCAACGTTCCTTGTTAGAGTAGATGCCCAACTAGCCAACTTGTGACGTGTGGGTTTTATAGACTCTTGTACAAACAATCTTTATATATGATATTCGCATTCTTTTATATGGCATTCTTTACTTTCATTATGTGTGTAATGATTTGCAAATGCGTTGAGTAAAGACCTAGAATGCACTAAGGCGTATGTTAGATGTGATAGTGGGTATGACGGCTATCATGAAACACATCTAATAGTCGCTGTGTATTCTGAACATGTTCCTAGTCGATTGGGCCGTCAAAATGAGGATAAGGCCGCCCGAGTTCGAGACTAGTATCTGCGATGCGAAGTACCATGTTTCATTGGTAGGGAACATTGTGATGTTCTGAGCATGCAGATAGATAGTGACCTGGTGATCTATCGAACTACCCTCGTTCGGACTTTCCAAGTGGTTACCATTTGTCGAGTGGATAAGTCCGAGGTCTTGGTTGTACTGATTAGTCCTCACGACTCGAAACGTCATTGAGACTCTACATGATAGAGGTCTCACTTTGACCCGTTTGCCGACTCACTTGGGGTCATAAGGCGTCGGGATTGGGTGAGACCCCGATGCATGTAGGAGTCGATGCATCGTTGTCGAGGATTCACCGCTCGCAGACATGCGTGGATATCCTATGCTATCTGAGGGGATAATAGTGTATAAATCTCTGGCCAGAGTACTAGAAGTGTTTTAGGTAAATGTGTTTACCTAGTTACACTCGCGAGTCACTATTCAATCTCCAAGATGTACGCATAGCTATCGGATCTATAGCGACTCTCGATTTACCAATGGTC
>KQ990610.1:67807-82504 GCA_001598015.1 Dorcoceras hygrometricum | reverse complement strand
TTCACCCCCAGACTGATGGACAATCAGAAAGTCAGATTAGATTTTAGAAGACTTGCTCAGAGCTTGTATTGTGGATTTTTCAGAAAGTTGGGATTCAAAATTGCCACTGGTAGAATTTGCCTACAAAACAGTTTCCAAGCTTCGATTCAAATAGCTCCATATGAAGCTCTGTATGGTCGAAAGTGTAGAACACCCCTTCATTGGGATGAAGTTGGTGAAAGAGCTGGTTTAGGACCAGATGTTGTGGAACAAACAGCAGCAGCTGTTAGAAAAATAAGAGAATGAATGAAGGCTGCTCAAAGTCGGCAAAAAAGTTATGCAGATAATCGAAGAAGGGAACTAAATTTTGAGATAGGTGATCACGTATTTTTAAGAATAGCTCCAATGAAAGGAGTTATGCGTTTTGGAAAGAAAGGAAAGTTGAGTCCAAGGTATATTGGACCATATGAAATTTTGGAGAAGATAGGAACTTTAGCCTATCGTTTAGCACTGCCACCGCAGTTGGCAGCAGTACACAATGTTTTCCATATATCATCTTTGAGGAAATATGTTCCCAACCCTTCGCATGTGTTAATTCATGAACCAATCCAGTTAACACCATATTTAAGTTACGAAGCGCGACCAGAAAGAATTCTCCTCCGAGAAGTTAGAAGATTAAGAAACCGTATCATTCCTATGGTTAAAGTACAATGGACTAACCAGTCGGAGCGAGAAGCAACGTGGGAAACAGAAGCTGATATGCTAAGCTTATATCCATATTTATTTGGTGCGTAAATTTCGAGGACGAAATTTCAATAAGGAGGATAGAGTTGTAACGCCCCAAAATCCATAGGACGACATTTATGCATTTTATTTATTTCATGGGCCAAAATGGCAATTTTAAATGTTATGTATTTGCTGATTCATTTATTTCAGAACATAAGATGCGTTGCGGCTGGTTCCAGCAGATGAATCCAAAGAGTGATGCACGAGCTGGTTTTAAATCGATTGAAAAATATTTTAAGGAGGACAAATGATTTCTTTTGAAAAAGGTTTGGTTTTTACAAATTAAAATGAGAGGAAGGGAATTTTTCTAAATTTTATAAGTGTGTCATGCTTGATTTCACAAGTAGCATGCCACTGATCCTTTCATATAAAAACCTGTTTTAAAAGTAAGATCTTTATCATTTGCAAAGAAAAAATCTTGAGGTGTTCTTAAAAATATTTCCAGAAGAGTTCGTGCGTTGCTTAAAGAGAAGATTTCTGCAGGAATCGGTTGCTTGCAAAGCTTTGTTTAAGGCAAGTAAAAGCTGATTTTTGACTCACCATTTGAAGCATATATTGATGTTTCTGAGTCTTTTTGCTTATATGTGTTACAGTATGTCTAAAGTTCATGTTTAAAATGATTTATACATGAAAAGGAAGGAAAGATGGGTTCAAAAATAATGTTTTGATGCTTCCAAAAATGTTTTCCAGAAAGTTTATGATGTTTTAAAGTACTGAGAATTCGAGTTTATTCCCAGAATGTTTATGAATGTTCTTCTTTCAATAGGTTTTAAAGTACTGAGAATTCGAGTTTATTCCCAGAATGTTTATGAATGTTCTTCTTTCAATAGTTGTAATATCAGAATTTGATAACGGTGTAATCAGTAGTTGTTAGTTGAATCAATATGAAGTCTGGTTTGATAGGCAACGACTGATAGCATAGTTGTTGTTTTGATATTATATTTATCAAGTTAAATTCCAGCAGCTGCATTCCATTGTAATATTTTAGCAGTTGCGTTGTTTTCGTAAAATCCAATAGATGCACTGTTCACCAGCAGATACATTTCGTTGTTAACTTCCAGTAGAGGTACTGTTCATTGCAGCTGGTATTAGTGTTGCTACTGGTACTGTTCATTACAGCTGGTATTAGTCTTGCGACTGGTACTGTTCATTGCGTCTGGTTTTATATATATGTTAGCGCTTTTCTTGCGACTGGTTGTTTAGTGCTTTCCTTGCAGCTGGTTGACGCGCTAACGACGCCGTTTTATTAAATACGTTTGTTTTAAATACAAAGACCTTGCGGCTGGTTTTATTCTTTGCGACTGGTTTCTTCCGACTGGTCTCATATCAATGTTATGTTTCCAAATTCGAACTCGATACTCAGTAAAGTTTTGAAAATGGAAGCGAGAGTTTTTAAATGATGGAACCCGAGGATTTTTAAGAAAGAAAGTTTTACGAAAGGATGTTAATGGAACAAAGTTTATTTAAGATTATGGCATAGATCATTGACGGTCACCAAGGAGAAGGGTGAGCAGTTGTCTAGATGTCGACTGCCCTTTCATATGAGCTATATGCTAAAACTGATATCGGAAGTCATTTTGATCAAAGTGCAACATGGACCATGAGGAGCTTATATGCCATAAATCTAAAGAAAAGATATTGATGTGGAGATTTGGGTTATTATCCCTTGTCTCCAAGTTTACGAAATGTTTATGAAAGAAAATGATGATGATCATTAACGTTCCTTTAACTTATGTATGTCCACCTGCGTATTTGAACTTGTTATTATTCAGGTTTTACTTGCTGAGCCCCTAGGCTCACTAGCTTTTAAAATGGTGCAGGTGCGACAACTGAGGAGCGAACAAAAGGCGAAACTTGAATCAGCTGCTGGGTGGTGTGTGTTTGTCCAAGGCCTGCGTTTTCCGTGTCTCAGTTGTATCGTTTTGATTTAGAATTACTGTATTAAATCAGTGCAACAGTGTACATTTATATAGAATTTCAGCTGTTGCAAATCGCAATTGCAATGATGTATAAAATCTGTTTTTCCGCAAGTTTCCAGTAGTTGGCACGCAATTGAGAGTCTGTTAGATCTTGTCTTTGTGTTTTCATTCTTTTTAAAGTTATAAGAAATACAGCTTATAACAAATTATCTTTTAGCCTTCTTTTGTTTCGAAAATTTTTAATTACTCCCCAATTCGTGATTCCCGTGGGTTCGGGCGTCACATAGTGACACACGCACAGATCGCTTATTCAACTTCTTGTGTCACACTATCTTCTATACACACACTCTGTAGTATTGAGTCATTATAACTATAAACAGAGAGTGTTGAGTGCTAGATTAGCACAACCAGCTTAGTGCTGAGTTCATTGTATTTGCGAACCAGATCGTGAGTCTGAGTTTCGTTGGTTGAGTGCTAGGAGTTCCTGCTGCTGTTGGTTGTAGCATCGGGTTGGTACAAGCGGTTGTATAAATCAAATCTTCTAGTGGAAATCCTTTCCATTGAGGAAGAAGGGGATACGTAGGAGAATTTTCTCCGAACTTTCGGAAACAAACCTCTCAACTCTCTATCTTTTACATTAAAGCACTTATCTAACTGTTCAGTGTTTGAATCATGTTTTTTCCGCATAAAACCATTTATTACACAAGACAACATCAACCACCGAGAACCCTCCAAGCTGGTAACTCGGATGAAGGTTTGCATCGAGCAGTAAAATACTTTAAAACAGCTTTTCGAACAAAAATAGCAAAGGAGTTCATTCACCCTCCCCCCTCTCTCTGAACTCCCGAACTTCTCTTTCGATCGTAACATTACAACTCATATATCATGGAATATATGTCCAGGGACGAAACTAGGATTCTTTAGCATGTGAGCTAGAGAGCTAAATAGAATTCATAAGTTACATAAAATATATTAACAAAGGTTTGTGTATTACGTTTCATAGACATGTAGCATTATCATATAATATTACAACAAATTATTTTAATAAAAATATATAACAATACAAAGATCATTTAAGTACAGTGAAGAGAAATCATTAATACTATATTTTACTCTACGAGATTTCTAATTGTGCTTGTTTGACCATCATTCGTTTTGTTGTAGAAATGATGGATAGTCAACTTTGATTTCGCCCGCTTAGGAATTTGTTCACTTGGCATAGTAATCAATAACCTATAATATCCAATGAGTAAATCCATTATAAAATTTTGTCGAAAATTTCCAATGGTCATATGATAATTTTAGCATAAGATTAATTATAATTCAAATGTTTAATTGGTAAACTAGTTGAGCAAAAACTAGTAATAATTAACTAAAACAAATAAAAAATTTATCAAATGAACCTCATATGTCAAAATTTTGAAGACCTGGTGGAGTTGACTTTATAATTCATTTGAATCATTTTCTTACTAAATTGCAATTACACATCAAGTTATTTCAATCAAAAAATAATCTATTTAACAATTAATCTATTTAACAATTAAAATATAAATCCTAAAATTTAGTGATCTACCTTTCCATTGTCCACCATCACTTCCACCACAAGCAGTCAAACACAAAATTCACACTTCACAATTTGTGAATCACAAATCAGTAATCACACACCAACATGGCCACACATAAATCTTTAATCATCTAAATTAATTGTCTAATTATTTAAAATAATACAATATCTAATACCTAAACTGTTAAACACAACTTTATTAAATTTGCCCTCTTTTTTCTCCAATATACATACGTGTCATATGTATGTCTTCATTTCTTCACTTTAACGAGTGAAATACTTGCAACCTTCATAATGCCTTGTCTGGTTTTTTATTATGTTTATTCGTGTTTCGACTAATATATATGATGTTGTCAATTTTTCTAACCAAACATTACAAAAGGTGTTGAATGAATAGTGTCATGGTGTGAAAATTGATTTCCACATAAAGCTGGACACATAAGAATTATGTTTCAAGTAAGCCTAGACATTCTACATAGACATAAATTTCACTTTTAAATTTGGATTTGGTTTTGTCCACATGTGTCTCAACGGACATATGGGCTAACACAAGAAAACATGAGATTTGCAGATTATATATAAATTATAGTCATATAGGCTGAAGCCCAGGCCGCCCCTGTATATGTCCAAGCGACACAGGAATCAAATTCACGAAAAATATACCAAGAGAGAATTTACAGCTAAGCGATTGAAATAACATACTAGTTTCAGACAATACAACCAACTCTGATGCTACGAAGGAATCATGAACCCGTTTAACGAATGGGCAGGCCGACATTCTTAATATCACCATGAAAATAACAAATTTTGGTTTGAAAAACGGGTGACGGCATGCAGAATCAAATGCTGAACCACACTAATTGCTGGCATATTGTTATGTTCCCTTGTGCATTTCAAATATCAAAACCGATGTATGGTTGAAACATCCTTACTTGATATCAAATGTTTCATAGCATCCATTTGTTCTTCCAATTCCATGGTATAGTAAGAATGACACATTAAGACGTAAATCATGTCTATATATAGATCGCGACACATAACAAGTCAGATCTATTCCACCGTGTCAACCAACAAAATCCAAGAAATTGAAGTTTCACATAATGTATCTAAGTAAGACCCCAGTGTTGTCGAAATCCTAGGAGCTGTATCGTGGCATAATATGCTTTCGAGAAACTAATTTATGGATTAGCTCAAATTCAGAAAGGATGTACAAAAAACACACTGACGAAAAAAAAATTTGGAAAGCTGTATATATTAGTCACCATGAGTTCAATAAATTCCAGGGATCACACTTTTAATGATTATGCAAGTTAGCTACTAAGTGCCTAGTTTCCAAGTCCGTAAATTCAGACAAATGAGAGGAATCAATCACCGGAAACGTACGGTGAAAGACTTGACAAGCAAAAAATGACCTTTGCATAAAGGAGCAATAATGCTCTATGTAGCATTTATAAATGCAAACTCCAAGCTCACCACCAAGATAGAGTTTTAAAAAATAGGAATATCACTTGTTTTTTGAATTTCTAGCACTAATCCTTCGGAGATTCTCAATAGCAGGAAAAAATGATAGAGAAGCTGAAACCTAAATAATGATCTATAGAGGTTTCATGATTTCAAACTGCAAAAGTCTGTGAGCAACATGTCTATGTTCAGTCAAATCTATACAATTGATGAACAAAAATTATCCTTCGTTTAGATATTATCATTGTGTAAGTACTTTACTTGGCAAGTGGCTTTCCATTTATCAGGCTTCTAACAATGCGCTCATTTTATTTGTGGGTTGACTAAGGATATGAATTTGGCTAATAAGCTAAAGTTATAAAACATACAATGGATGTGAAGGATGCAATGTAAATGATAGAGAACACGTTAAGGAGTTGAAAAGGTTGAGTGGAAGAACCACAGCGCCGGAGCCAAAATATGGTCAAAACAATGTCGAGCCAAAAATGAAGACAAGGAAAGCACTACCATGGAACCGTTGACATCCACATGGCCAAATATGACAAGACCTATGCAGCTCCAGCTCAGTCTGACACACAGCAACCGATGATTTCTACCCAGAGAATCATATTATGGATATGGAAGAAGCATGTAAGAAGACCGCGGATCCAAGCTCAGAACAAAAGTCGTATTAGTTTTCAACCTTCGCAATGTAGAACTCAGTTTTGGACCACCGTGGATACATGGTTTGTTTACCATGGAACTGTGCATGTTTTGAAATCAAGACAAAGATGCAGCCAATGGGCCTGTGCATGACAAATGTTTCTGCTAATTTGTAACATTCAACATTTCTGTTGCAGACAGAAAACGAAGCGTCCATGGAAAGGACCACCCAAAGGTAAGCAACAAGAGCTGTACAAAATAGTATACTTGTATTTTGTGGCCTTAAGGTTTCAAGGCAACTAGGACCCACAGTTGTAACCACGGACAGACAATGGATCTGTGATACCCTTGTTAGAAAATATTTGGAGCATCTCAGACTTTTATAGAAAAGAGTTCAAACAAACTTGCTACCTTTAAGCGAATTTCATTTACTGGCGAGCTGCCTCTTTACCTTGGTATGAACAGGAATTCTTATTTTTCATTAGTGTTGAACTTTGAGAAAAGGTGAATCTCTTTAGAGTTGAACTTTGAGAAATGGTGAAAATAGTGAATCTCTAAGAGAGATTTGGAGCCATTCGACAAAGCTCTCAAGCTGGATTGCGATAGTTTCAGTGCGACAACACAGAGTTTACTTATTTTCAATATTTAATTTAGTTTCTACAGCTTTGAGAACTGCCTTTTTCTTCATGTTGAAAATAATCGAACATGAACAACTAATTTGCCTAAGGCCACATACAGCTAAAACTCCGTCCATGTCAACAATATTTTATTTACTTGCCTTTATAGTTCGGTATTCATTTACTCACGCATATGTGAATTGACATAATCAACCATTCATTTGACTAGTAGCAAACTCTTGAGAGTGGGAGTAGCTCGATGTAGGGTGCTCTGAAAACACCAAATGGCACATAGTAAAATTGTAAAGCAGTACAATTCAATTTCGATATGCAGTTTGGGATGTAAACTCTAAAAATCCACAAATCTTATGCATTTATAAAATGAGACCCTAATATGGACTATTCGATAACAACAGAGTTTTTGACTAAGAAGTTAAAAATCAAACTAAGGAATTTTTCAATAAGCTAAATCCATACAAGCACGCTGTAAGTTCAAGCAACTCAAGTCAAACATCTGAGTTAGTATCAAGATCCTATTTTCATATTGCCCCAAACATATACACTATACAACACCAATTTCTTTTATTAGCATCAAATTTCTGTGCTCACAGAAATCAAGAAAGAGCTAAGCTTGCATTTGAACCAAGCTACAAACGGTTAACATCATCACCTCGAATATCCAGCTCTATATGAATCCAATTTAAGCATAAATAGGTACAATTAAAGCATCAGAACACAAATTTACTTCAACAATCTTCCAGTGAACCCAGTTACACATACACCCAAGCATACAAACAGATACAGCAAAAACTCCCAAAGAAAACTAAAAATTGAAAAGAAAAAAAATGAAGAACGGCAAACGATCATAAGCAAATTAGGCAAAAATTGACCCAATTTATTTCCGGCTTTCGTAATCAAGTACTTCATTATCAGTAACAGACCTCGAGTGCTGAACAATCGATCGACCAATCGAATTGATCCAGTCCTCCTTATCCTTCTCCGAATCCGCAATGAAATACATCGTCTCGTTCCTCGTCGAAAGCTCGAACGCAAACTGCCGATTAAGAACATCCTCCGCACCCTTGACTGTGAGGCAGGCGGCCACCGGGATGACACCGCGAGGCCTGGATGCTCGGGTGACGGTAGATTCCTTAAACCAGAAGAGTTTTCCTTGTTTCAAAACGAACCAGCGGCGGCGCCAGGTCTTGATATACTCGCCTTGCTTGGTGAGCCAGCCGGAGCGTTCAGGGTTCGACCAGTACTCGACGCCGTCGTAGTCTTCCTCCGCCTGAGCGTAGCCCAGCGCGGCCCGCCATAGGCTCGCCATGGACGATTTGTGTGGTGTGATTGAATCGATGTGAGACAACGAATGTGAAAGATGTCAGAAAGGGTAAGCAGAGCCTTTTTTAATTTGCTGAGTCAGATCTTTTACTTATATGAAATGAAAAAAAATTGTTAACATTAAATCTCGAGAAACAGTGAGACGAACAGGGAATGAGCAGTGAGATTGAAAGAATTTATAGAGTTAATAATTTAGGGAGATTTTAAATATATATCTTGATCACAAATATTTCATGTTGATAAGAATAATCATTAACACATATATTATTTCATAACACTCCGTTGAATGGTTATTTTTGCAGCAATCGATTCGTCAAAATATTCATTTGCAAGATGGACGCTTGGAAAATCCATCGGGACTCATGTGTTGCCTCATTAAAACCTTAACAGAAAAACTCGACGGGAAAAACTTGAGCGAAGGAAAAAGAGTACAACAATTTATTGTATTCCTATTGACATATGTGCCTCGTTAAAACCTTATTAAGAAAAACTAAGTGGGACAAAATCTTAGTGAAGGAAAAAAAATACGTCATGTCTTATTGTTACTTATATGTCTCATTAAAAATCTTGTCATGAAAACCACATGGGAAAAAACATGAATAAGGGAAAAAAGTACAGATTGGATTAACTTCCTCCGTTACAAACATCAAGATGTCGCTTTCGGATCTAATATGTTCTTTCTAGATATCAATGATCTCATAACGTATTGTATGAGATATGGTGATGCATAAATTCCACATATCAATATTCTAAGAACAAGTTCATTTTCTTCACTTTCTTTCATTAATCAAATCTTTAAGGATATTTAATACCCAAATATAACCGTCAAGTCAACATATCTATGAAAAATAAAAAATATTTTCTCGTAATTTAAAAAATGTTCCTCATAAAATTTCTCATAAATTTTCATAAAAGTCTTTTGCGGAAGCTAAGAAGGTCTCGAGAGTGCACTGAAGATGTCCGAACTCCTCAAACACCGTCGTCTCGAACCTCAACATCATCATCGGCTGCAAGTTCAAACCTTAGTAGCAACTAATAAATATACATCCACAAGCAACAAAATATCGATACTAAAATACTTTTGAAATCTCGACTTCAGAACTTTAAAGGAATTTAAAATAATTTAAACTTTACTTCAAACCTCGTCATCAAAGAGCACTAAATAAACTTTAACCTCAAATCATCAAAATGTACTACATGGCACGTAAAATAATATAAATCCTCAAAATAACAATTTGGTGAAGTTTGCTCATTGATGCGACCCCTCTGTTCGCTTGATCAAGTTATAAACTATAGTAATAGACTGGAATAGCACTACGGACCTCTTGCGTCATAGTCACTATCCCCTTCTAATATGACTCCATGGAACTCATGCGCCACAGTTACCGTATTCCTCTACATCTTGATCACAAACAACTCGCATACCTCAAAATAATTTTCTTTCTTTTTCATTCCAATATAAACGCCATATAACATGTCATTCACATCATAAAATGTATCATTTTCATTTTCAAAACTTGCTGCTCAAAAAAATGTTTGCGATGTGTTAGAAAATATAGATAATTTTAGCCAAGATCAATTGGAACCATTCTAGGCTTCTTGACGGGATACTTGGACATCAAACGGTCTCAACGAGTCACCGGACAATCCCAAAACTCATTACAATCAACTCAAGCCTAGAAAATATAATGTTACATGCCAGGCCTCGTGCTCTAAACAGAGTAAAATCATACAAACACATGCGGAAGTTATCAAAAAGCGGGTAAAATTTTCGCTTTTGGCCTGACGGTTTAAAACAATGTAATTTAAAATAAAACGATACTCAAAATATATCTCATTTTATAAAAAACCAACAGTATAGCATATAACAACCAAAACATGTATCAGACTCCAACTACTGGATACAATAACGAAGCGCAGGGCATCCCCCTGGCTAACTGATACATATATATATATCATAACTGGGACACGCTAACCACCTCCTGAGGCACCACCAGCTGGGTTATACCCACGACCAGCTGTAAAACCTGGGTTCCCTGAAAACAACACAAACAAGGAAAACAAACCAAGGGAGCTAAGGAACTCAAGCACAGCTCCAAGAATATGCAACAACAGTGGCCACGGGTTGTGTTCACAGTGTGGTAATGAGCCACTCGTCGTGACACCTACACCCAAATATGGCCACGGGTTGTGTTCACAGTGTGGTAATGAGCCACTCGTCGTGACACCTACACCCAAATACCAGATGCATCAAACAACTCAACCTGCCGTTGTCTCGCCCATGAACTGTGGTAGTTAACCACTCGGCGCATGGTGGCTAACGATCCCAGTAGGGAGATGAGAGTGCGGTATTGCCGCTCGCCCTTGCATCCTGGTAAGAATCAACAACAGCAATACAAGATACGAAACAATGGCTGCAACCGAAATATGAATGCAATATGGGAAATGCGTGTATGCATAAACATAGCAACTAAAATCAACAGCAATCACATATACACACAGCAACATCCATATTAATGCACAAGCAGCCATCTAGCATTCAATCTCACGCCAATTCCCAGCTACTTCAAGCTCAGATCCGTACCTTATACTTTTGTGCAACAATTACCACAAAACAGGCCCAAGAGATATGGATAGCAACCTGCTAAATACACAACACACAGATCTCAAAAGCTGCACAGAAACTCACGGCCAAGTACAGAAGCTCACGGCTGGGAGCCACGCTCAACCAATGCAATTACTACCAAAACAACTTACTGGAAGCTTAACCCAAGGCTAGGAACAAGATCTCATCACAAGGGAACGAAGTTCTACCTGCACTACAAAACGCACAATCGGGCAGCAACTTCGCGTTTCTCAACTAGCCAACCACAGCCTCCAAAAGTGATATGGAATGATAGATCTTCGCAAGAGGAGTCCAACGCTACCTCGAACGTACCAAACAACGGCCGGAAACGATGGGAATTGCCGGAGAAAAGCTACGGTGAACAGTAACCTAGGGTTCGAAGCGAAGAACACAATCAGGGAAAATATTTCGCTAAGTATGGAATCTGGTGCTCGAAATCGAAGACCAAGTCTTCCTTACATACATCTCGCAAAAGCTGGTTAAATCATCCACCGACATAACCAGCAGGCACCAACAAACAAATACAACCAGCAGAGGCAAAGAAACCAGCTGCTGAATTCTCAAACAACGCAAATCAAAACGATGTCGCAGCGACTTAACAAAACGACGTCGCGCCGCATAAGTCATCAAATCTGCCACCAGCTGGTCGCCTAAAACCATCGGCTGGTTCTCAAATCCAAAAGCTGGATTATCTAACACTCAAAAGCTGATACCAGACGTTGCATCAAAACGCTGCGTTAATAAAACGGCGTCGCATAACCTACGTCATCCAGTCGCTAGCTCTCGCGCAATACCAGCTGCAAGCTACAGTAACCACCACCAGCTGCAAGCTACAGTAGCTAAAAAATCTCTCGCAGCTGGACAACCAGTCGCAACATCCAAACGACGTCGCGCCAACTTATCGAAACGCTGTCGTTTTGCCCTTAACGAACAAAAATAAAGCAACGGCTGGATACAACACGCTACCAGCTCTCACTTAACACAACGCACCCAGATTTCACTAAAACGACGGCGTTTAGGAATCTCGCGCTACCAAAACACGCTACGACTGGATTTCACCAATTCGACCAGCTTTCTCAATAAAACCAGCCTTTACCCAAAATCTCAAAAATACGACGACTTCCAGAATTGTTCCAAATGCCATTTCAGACCCGAAAATGCAAACCAAACAGAGATCTGAACCACCAGAAATCTCTAAACACCGATACATTCCAACAAACGATCTCTTATACAAATTCAGGTCTCACATTTCTCCCCCAATAAAAAGAATTTCGTCCCCGAAATCAAACAACAATTCTGGCACAACAACACTGCTACAGCAAAATACAAACAGAACTCGCCCCACACAAGGCTAAGAGTTCAAGATAACTGAGCAAAGATATAACAACAACTAGAGAAGAAATACAACCAAAAGCTACAAACTACTGGAATTTTAGCTCAACAGCTACTCAAACAGATGCGGCCACTCGCGCTGCATCTTTTCTTCCAGCTCCCAAGTAGATTCTTCCCTTCCATGTTTGCCCCACTGCACCATTACCAACGGAATGGTTTTATTCCTCAGCCGTTTCTCTTTTCTGCCAAGGATTTGCGAAGGATATTCTTGATAGCTCAACGACTGATCTAGCTCAACCTAGTCAGTTCCAAGCACATGAGACGGATTTGGCTCATACTTCCTCAACATGGAAACATGAAAGACCTCATGAAGAGAAGACAACTCTGGCGGCAACAACAGCCGATACGCTAAAGGGCCAATCCTCTCAGCAATCTCATACGGTCCGACGTAACGAGGGGCTAACTTTCCCTTGCGTCCAAAGCGCATCACACTGCGAAATGGAGAAACTTTGAGAAATACACGATCACCAACCTGAAACTCAAGAGGTCGATGCCTCCTATTCGCATAACTGGCTTGGCGATCTTGGTCAGCTTTCATCCGCTGTCTAATAAGATCCACATGATCTTTCATTTGCTGCACAGAGTCAGAGGCAGATAGCTGCTTCTCCCCCACTTCTTCCCAACACACCGGCGATCTGCATTCATCGCAACAATCCTCCAACGTTCTGGATAGTTCGCTCAGATTGGCCATCTGTCTGGGGGTCGATACGCGGTGCTCATAGCCAATCTGGTACCCAAAGCTGTTTGCAAACTCTTCCAAAACCTGGAAGTAAACCTCGGATCTCGGTCGGAAACGATCGAAACGGGCACACCATGCAGTCTAACAACAAAATCAACGTACAGCTTCGCCATATTCTTCAACGAGAAGGTCATCCCATAGGGAATAAAATGTGCAGACTTCGACACACGGTCTATAACCACCCAAATAGCATCACATCCTCTGCTGGAACGAGGCAGATGCGTCAGGAAATCCATAGCTATGTGCTCCCAATTCCATTGGGGCACTTCCAAACTCTGCAACAGACCACCAGGTTTCATCCTTTCGGCCTTAACCATCTGAAAATTCAAACAACGAGCGATAAAACCAGCAACGTCGCTCTTTAGGCCAGCCCACCAAAAGTGCGGCTTCAAAGCATGGTACATCTTCCGTGCACCAGGATGAACACTATGTCTGCTACAGTGCGCTTCCCGAAGGATCTCCTCCTTCAAGTCAATCAAATTGGGCACAACCAACCTGCCCCGGAAACGCAAACAACCATCGGAAGAGACAGAATAATCTTCAAGTTCGCCAGCCCTGACTTTCAACTTCAACTCGTGGATAGACGGATCAGTCCTCTGAGCTGCTCGAATGGTAGAAACAATCTGTGGCTCCACTTGGAACGATGAAACCACAACGCAATCCTCAGCCAGGTAGAATCTCCAACCCGTAGTGTTAAGATGCTCCTGATCCTTAGAGATGTACAACGACGCAAGCATCTCACTAGCCTTCATGCTCAAAGCATCGGCCACTACGTTCGACTTCCCAGGCTGGTACTTAATCTCACAATCGAAATATTTTAGCAGCTCCATCCATCGACGTTGTCTCATGTTCAAGTCAGGCTGCGGAAATAGATACTGCAAACTTTTGTGGTCAGAGTATACCACAAACTGCTCGCCATACAGGTAGTGACGCCAGATCTTCAACGCAAAGACCACCGCCGCTAACTCCAAATCATGGACTGGGTAACGAGTCTCGTGCGGTTTCAACTGCCGCGAGGCATACGCAATGACCCTACCATTCTGCATCTACACACAACCCAATCCATTGAGCGAAGCGTCAGAACAAACAACGAATCCACCTGAACCGGACGCCAGAGCCAACACAGGCGCAGTAGTCAATTTCTCCTTAAGCAGTTGAAAAGCATTCTCGCACTGCTCAGTCCATACAAATCTCTTGTCTTTCTGAGTCAATTGAGTCATCGGCTTTGCTATACTAGAAAATCCTTCAATGAAACGACGATAATAGCCAGCCAGACCCAAGAAACTGCGAATCTCGGAAACATTCCTGGGACGCTCCCAGTTCAGAACGGCCAGAGCCAACACAGGCGCAGTAGTCAATTTCTCCTTAAGCAGTTGAAAAGCATTCTCGCACTGCTCAGTCCATACAAATCTCTTGTCCTTCTGCGTCAGTTGAGTCATCAGCTTTGCTATACTTGAGAATCCCTCAATGAAGCGACGATAATAGCCAGCCAGACCCAAGAAACTGCGAATCTCGTAAACATTCCAGAGACGCTCCCAGTTCAGAACGTCATCAACCTTGCTAGGATCTACAGAAATCCCCTCGGCTGAAATCACATGCCCCAAGAATACGACGCGATCCAACCAAAACTC